>MU122091.1:1849816-2034364 GCA_014904905.1 Wilcoxina mikolae CBS 423.85
GCCCGAAAACCCACACTATTAAGATTGCATATCAAGAATCAATGGCAACAATGCTTCGTCCTTTAGAGGAGCCGGCGAAGAGTGGAATCAAGGTTCTGTGTGCAGACGGTCGCACTCGTCACGCATATCTCCGGATTGCATCATTCCTCGCAGACTACCCAGAGCAATGTAATATAACTGGGGTCAAGTATAGCTGGTGTCCTCATTGTGAGATAGATCCTAGTGACATGTCCGGCTTTAACCGCAGGCCAAGACGACGCCATCCCCAACGATATGAAGATATGTCAGTAGAGGCTGCAAATGATTTGGGGTTGTGGAAGTTTGAAAACTGCCCAAATTTCGCCGATGCCCATGCGGGTTGCAACATATATGCGAGCATGAACGTTGATCGGCTGCATCAGCTCATGAAGGGCGTTTTTAAAGATCACACATGGGAATGGATGGTTGATTTTCTGAAAGATATATATGGCACAGAAAAGGTATTGGAGTTGATAGATGAACGATTTTTCGCATTACCTCGTTTCTCCGATATTCGCCAGTTTGGCGACAAATTGATTCGAGTCAAACAATGAACCGGTAGCGAATACAAAGATATGTTGAAGGTTTGGCTGGCAGCACTGGCCCCTCTTTTCAAAGGACATCCCAATCACCTCAAATTCCTCAAATCGGTCACTGACTTCATACTGATTGCCGGATACCACTCTCACACCGAAACCACACTCTAATATCTTCAGGATGCACTTCACGGCATCAGCAGGAACATACACCTCTTTTTACCATACCGCCACAATCAGTCTATAAGCAAAATCCCCAAAATCCATTCCCTATTTCATTACATCGAATGTATCAAGGAGATGGGTTCCGCCGATAACAGTGACACTGAAGTGTCTGAAGCCGCCCACAAAAACCTCATCAAAGATGGTTATCGTTCATCGAACAAGGTTGACTATATTCCGCAGATGTTGCGATGGGAAACACGTCTCTTTCGTATCAAGTCAAGAGTCAGCATTCTGCGGTACATGATTGAAGCTGCCCCACTCTCAGCCAAGGCAGATACATAGAGAAAGTTGCTTATGGAGGACTCACATTCGTGCGACAAACCAATACCAAGCCTTAACCCCCGCATCAATGGAGTGATAAAAAAGCGCAACACAATTGCATCTCTGGCATTTCCCAATGACATCATTATGTCAGAGTTCATTCAATCTCTGACATCATATTTTGCGGCATTCCGAATGGATCCGGATGCCAGCCCAGACCTGCGAGCCTCTGGGTCCCGAGAATCGTGGATTCTCCATCAAAGGATTCGCATAGCAAACGGCGTCACAGTCACTATACAGCAGCACAACAATCCTGATGCAGTCATAGTTCAAAAAGCAAGATGCGTAGAGAAATGGCGCGGACATGGCAATCGATATGACCATATCTTGATACAAGAGGATCGAGCACCACGAAATAATAGCTGGGTTCGGCAACAAGGATATCGCCCTGCCAAGTTACTATATGCTGTTCGTTTCAGCGATCGCATTAACACCGGGAAAGCCAACGCAGACGGGAGGGTGGTATGGTGCAGTGTGTATCACGACCTTTTATTAGTGGAAGAATTAGAATATCTGTCGTCTGCTATGCCAAACGTCAATCATGAGATGATAATGTGTCGGGATGTTCTACAAAAATCACGACGGATCATAAATGTGTCTTCAGTTGTCATTCCCGTGCATCTTGTGCCGAGTGGTGGTGATGATAACCAATATTTTATCAACCAGTATACATCTTTGGAGATATACAACATGATATACTAGATGCCGTCAGCCCACCGCACCAGCTTGTCAGAGTCTGAACCGTTGTCAGAGTTGTTGTCAGAGTTGTTGTCAGAGTTGTTGTCAGAGTTGTTGTCAGAGTTGTTGTCAGAGTTTTTGTCAGAGTTGTCACAGTTGTCAGAGTTGTCAGCTACTGTCGGAGTCGCACCATCATGTCAGTGAGCCCATTGTGGTGAAACGGCGGAGAGGGCCTATCGTCAATACTCCGCCGCACCTCTCGCGGCATCCAAAGGGGATTCGTGAGAAAGAGCGGTTCTGGCTCGAAGATTGTAGGAAGAGGGTGAGAGGATATGATGGGATACCCGGCCGTGAGGAATCACACAATTTGCATGGATTTACGAATTCTCAGAAAGAATGAGAGAGACTAAGAGCTGGGAAAGATAGAGTGTGTATTTTCGTTGTCAGGTAAGAAGATGTCTATCTACTCCGGGGTCTCCCAAATATATACTCCCCGTCGTTCAACCCGTCTCCGTTATCCCTGTATCTCCGTACGCCCCCCCCTGCCAAACAGAGTGGCGGTGGTAGTGAAAAACGGATTTTCCCGCCACACCGTGTCAGAGTTGTCAGCCACTGTCGGAGTCGCCGCCGTCCACCATATCTGGGCCAGTATCAGTCGCCACTAAACACCATGTCACAGTGTCATGCCATCGGCCGTGGTTAGATTATCTTAGGAGTCGTTGTAAGAGTTGTTGCATTCTAGAGCTATGTAAATTTAGAGAGATGTATATTCTGTAACACCGTTACAATTTTATATTCGATAAATGAGTAATTTCAAGATCTATATGAATTAGAAGGACTTGGACGTGCATTCAATTCTCATAGTGACAAATCATACTCATATGTTCCCATATTATCTTGGGAATCGAAAAACCGTATGCGAATATACGGTAGCGCCCCGTAAGCCGCGATAAGCGGCGATAACGTACCCGTGGTGGTGCGGTAACAGCCAAAACATCCCATAACATAGCGGTAACAGCGATAACAAATCCCGATTACGGTAACAGGGGCACTTTTCCTGATGCAGGGTTACTGCGACACCTTGAAGCACTATCACATAGACCTTCTATTAAATATAATACCTTTCCACATATCAAAATCAAAATATCAAATAAGCTTCCTCCATTACCTCCACCCAGAAATTATGACGATTGATGCCAACTCCAGCAGATGCTAGCCCAGTAATTAGGATCTACAATACTGATAATATGCTCACGAATACATACAAGTACCAATGAAAATCACAACTGTGACTAATACCTGCAACGAAAAGACAACATAGAATATTTTAAGTACCACTTCGGCATACCTACATCAGTATTCCCCATATATACATGCTCGAAGGACTTCTACCGGTAAATACTAACAATGTTGACAACCTGCTCAATTAGTTTTATCAAGTTGATATGACATGCAATTGCTGTAAACTTCTTATATGTAGTCAGTATGTTGCATGTTGCCATATCATTTTCAGAGTATGTTCATTTGAGACTGTAAGCAGTCTTGATAATAGATGCAGATATCTAGAGTACATACCTCCATTTTTATTTCAAGCACTGAAATGTCTTCAGTTACCATGACAACTATCAATAACTCTTAGTAATTCAGAAATATCCATTCATACAAATTGACTCATTGAATGGCTGCTCAAGAATAGCCATCAAATAAATGATTTTAATATTTTCAATTAATACTTTATTCCACAATCGATTATCAGGCATGTCCTCTCAACTGATTTTCAACATCATATTAATAGCATCTGAAGTTACCAATGCAATCAACTCAGACATGCAATGTTGAAATGTTCATTTGCAAAGTGTGTAGCAAGTATTTTAACTCTGATACCTGAACGACAAGGTATATGGACAACAATCAATCCCATAGGTACGTTACAATAATACGAGCGGCATGACATGTTACTTCAAGATCATATCCGAGTATAGCTATCCACGATACAATGCAAATGCAAAACATTTAGAGTTGCCTGAGCAATGAGAATAAATGACACCCACACACTTCCTTTCTGAACCATGATCCCATACTAGATACTCTCGATTACCTACAACCACCATCACCAGAATCTTGGTCACCTGGAGAACTGTTACCAGTAACACATTCATTCTGAAATACTAGTCTGCCACTGCACTAAGTTCCCATGAAGACTGAGGACAACTCCCCACATATTCATGCCAATCCTTGCCACTCTTTTCCGATGCTACTGAGTTTTGACATTCAGAGATATTGACTATAAAAGGAGTAATATCAGATCTGATTAATGATTTGGTATTTGGGAGATGTTGAGCTTAAACAGTCAGTCACAAAATCTCTAAGATCGACTCACATACTCCATCAGATAATTGATCCAATATCAGATGGCCATGGCCATTCATCATGGATGAAGTATACGACAAACATTTTATGAAATGATAGCCCTCCTATGCTGATCGGGTTTTATTCCTGATGTATCATATATTGTGTTGAATGGAATTTGAATCAACAAATATACACGGAGGATCTAGTGTATACTCCTGAACATTGTTTCAGCAATGACAGGTGTTGTCTATACAATGAGAAGTACACTGCAGACTGGTGTGTGGGAAATACAGATAGATTAATTGCCTGGAAAATTAAATATTTGTGTCCTGACAATACTTACCATTCTTTTCCAGAGGATAAAACTTTTGTTTTCCTGATGTTCTTCTCTTAGTCAACATATTTCACAAATATCTCCATCTATAGGACAGTATGATACAAATACATAACAATCGGCAACTTCTTCAGTTCTGTACTGATAAAACCAACAACTCACAGCATTGTCATGGTAACACTTATTTTACAGCCATTGAAATCACACAATATATCAGGTTAGTATTGGCAACGAATCGGAAGAAGTTTATACCATTGACGAAACGATTTGGTTCATGTGAACCGGATCCTTGCCAACACATTCGCCTCAAACCCTACCATTTCTGCCCCCAACTGTGAACAAAACTAAGTAATCAGGTTCATATCCGATTGGCTTGATATTTAGTTCATCTGGTAGCTATCATAAAGCGCTACAAGATAAACTAAATTTTGAGCCACTCGGATAAGATCACGCTTAGGTATTCTTGTTCGCAGTTGTGGGATTCGATTTGTGGTTCGAGTCTAACCCTGCAGTTTGAGTTGAACCTCAGATCAGATTTGACTCGAACCCCACCTCAGATCGATCTGCCAAGAACCGATCTGCTTCTTTGCCAACACTATATCTGCTCCACAAAAGATCCGCCAATAATCTCAACATTGACTTATCATACAGCACATTCTTAACTACTTGTTGCGGCCTCTGACCAATATTTACAATTGTTAGTTCATCGCTTATTGTGATGTCAGTTATTACCCGCAATGCTATATGTTTCTGTCTAGATGGGTTGCCAACTAGTCAAAGCATATGGTACTGCAACATTTTGAATATGGATTGTATTCTTTCTGCGAATATGAAAAGAAGAATTGTAAAAGGTATATTAACATACGAGTAGTACTCTATGATCATAATATTTATCAACAATTGTACAATGTAGTCTGACCAACTTTACACGATGTGGAAGATTGTTACACCTTATCGGATTGTCCATTATCACCCACCCTCAAAGAGGGATCACTTACGATCACATCACCGATATTCACCAGATATCTCTCGATTCAATTACCACTACCAACGATATCAGATGTGCACATAAGCTGTCAACCACACTACTGATGAGGAATAAAGGGTGGTTACTGAATTAATACTCTGCCAGCTCATGCCACTAAAATTACGATGACAGCTGAAAGGCTGTAGATACTACAGTACCTTAGCTTGAATCATAGCTGATGATACCTTTGCTGCCCCTCACAATCAAAAGAATACCATTGATCTGGAAGCTAAGAGATCGAAACAATACAATCGGTCTGGTCCACAGAGGTCCAAAGGACAGATGTCAGTAGGGATTCTATTCAACTGAGTAAGAGATCTTAGAGGAAAGATAAAGAAGGGACTTCAGGAGATTTGAGGGTGGACTTTCCAGATGAAACGATATTGCTACAAAGGGTGGATAGATAGAGAAGCTCATAAGAAATGTATAGATAGAAGTAATTGTTATCGTGAAAGGTAACAGTTATAAATACCTCTGGAATCTTCGAGTGTCGAAGGGTAAGGTTCTTGACAAGGAGAACAGGCCTTAATAATATACAATTCAAAAGTCACACATCGTTGTCTTGAATTGTTATCTTTAGTGACTTTCACATCAGGGGCAACTCTTCATAACCTCCATCACAAGCCAGTCCTGAACACTTTAAGGATACTACTTGAATTGGTAAATCTGAAGTGATGCTTACGGCGTTAAAAAGATACTTTAGTGAATATTAAGAATCCCGATGATACTATCTGAGTCAGAGATCACCAACCTTCAGAACCGTCCAGTGGTATCCAATCTTCTACTCTGCTACTTGTTGAGTCAATTACTTGTGAGCACTTTGAGGCTGCCGCTATTCTTGCACAGCATGTCATCAATTGTGATGACAATATAATATGGCGTAGTCATTTAATTGTTAGTGATCTTCCAAAACCAGCTCTCTTTCAAACAATATAGTTGGACATATTAAAATATCTTCTGGAGTACCTCCAACAATTCAGAAAGAAGTTCAAAAGACTTGCAAAATTCAATGTGCTATGATTATCTCTACTGGTATACTTGACAATGGCAAAATCTAAGAAACTACATAAGGAGATTTGCATGTGGACTGGAAAGACACTTAGAACAATGAGCTACTATCTGCTTGCAGATATTACTAACACCCTACGTTGTCCAAACATCTCTGAAAAACCAACTTCTGAAGATCATATTTAATATGCCTGAGTACTCCCTGAGTTTTACCACTACTACCGATACCTTTCCAAAAATAAGGATACTTTCCATCTTATGGATGATGCTCTCAATCGCTTTCACAACTTCAAACATGTCTTTCTCCAACATTGGATCTACAAGACAACAACTGAGCAATCGAAAGAGTTGCAGAATGAACTAAATGAAGAGCAAGATGCAGATATAGACAATTACAGAAGTTGCTTTGTCAATGAACAAAAATATCAACTCAATGACTGGAGCGATTGGATAAGGTTGGAAGTGGTTGATCACCTGGTGAAGGAGTCATGATTGAACTTTCCAAAACTTCATCTAGTGACATACTGCCAGTAATGTATCAAGTAATTCTGTGGATTGCAGCAGTGACATACAGAGGTTGATGAAGCAGTTCACACAATCCAAATCCAAGACAGATATCGATCCTTCAATATGATCGGAAATATCTATCAGCCAATATATTCAATTACTTTCTCCACCAAGATACATGTACAGTACAACGAATAGACCTCAATCCAAATAGTTTCAGCAATGTTACAAGTGGACCATCCAACCTGGATGAGATCTATCAAACTGTTACCACTGGCATATTCAGTGGGGAGGGTTCTGAAGTACAGCAATAGGTATTGTTTGGCTTGTTAGAGAAGGGTGTAACCACATTCAGAGATATTTGCAATTCGTATAGCCATGATAACATTTGTCAGAGTTGTCTGATCAACTCAACATTAGCATATTTGAAGTTTCCAAAGATATACATTGATATCAAAGACGTACAAAACATTCCAGACCACCTTATTCTATACTATTGAGATTCCGATGGAAGAATTCAATGGTGAATTGACATATGAGTAAGTTCAGACTATTGAACAAAAGGAATGGTATATGGAACCACCAAGAAATAATTGAATATGGGTGAAGATAGCCCATTGATGTCAGAGATTGTGTGAATCTTCTTATATAACATTGCAAGGACATATACCATACCAATTACTTTGTGTTTTCAAACTCCAAATTTCCAGTTACATGTTATATTTAACATTTGAGCTAATGACAAAGTCATTCCATTAAGGATTGCCAAATTCAAACTCTTTAATGGTCAGAGTTATTCCAGCATCAGCAGAGAATCCCTTCAAGATACTGGCTACAGGCTACATCTGCAGTGCTGTTCATCATACACCTGAGGTTCCATTTACTTCAAAGAAGACTAACTATGGCTGATTTGTAGATAGTCATATTGATTTAACAACATGAAAAACGATTCATTATGTAATGGATGAGGAGTTGAACAAGGTACACACTGGTGGCAGAAAAAGGCTTCAGCAATGCAGATAGTTGATTAGACAATTACACAAGTTGTACATGTGTTTGCCAAATAGATACTAGTTATTATTTCTATGTGCCATTTATAATCTCCAAAGACTTCACCAAGAGTTGAATTATGAGCTAAGTTAATTGACAATATTGAGATGCAGATATAAGGAGATTCTTCGATGATGTAGAGATACAGAGCCACATCGAAACAATCTCTCAAGTCCCCTTGTAGTCTTTGAATTATCTACAGACAAACTATATAGATTGTAATTACATGTAATAGCAGTACCAGGTGCACTTGACCTTGTTAGCGCACTTGACCTTGCAGGTGCGCTTGTCCTCGTAAGTACACTTGGCCTTTGTAAGCGTACTTGGCCTCGTACGTGTACTTGGCCCACCGAGATACACCTGTCGATCCAGGCTAGGTAACCACCCTTAATATATATAATCACCTCGTGAAGTACTTTTGCATGCTAGCGATTATCTTACTTACTTATATATTCTACAATTGGTATCATCCTCTATATTACTTATTCCCTTGTGCATCCGTATCTATATATATTCATCTATATGAGGGTGTACTTCCTTATACTATAATTGCATTTCAGTAATGAGATACTTTTCACTCTCAGGGATTCGTGATTTCTTTAGTTTTGATACGTCAGGCCTAGACCGAGAACTATCACTAGATTATGGATACAATATTAGTAATCATCCTATTGAGTTAATTGACAGTAGTAGGAACAGTTGCAAGATAATTTAGATATCACTCAGTCTCGAAGAGACGTATCACGTGCCCTGATAGGTACCTTGAGAACTTGAAATGTTTCTATTCATGATATATACTGAGTATCACTACTAGATGCATGGATCCGGATAAGTATACCTGTCAATCAAGTCAATTGACTACTGTAGAGACTATTTCAAGGCGATTTATAGGTCATAGATTCGAGGAGTCATATCAATAATCCTGATTGTTATACGTACACACATACACTTCTGACCTATAAGTGTCGAAGTTTGGTGAGTACCATCTAGGAGAATCCATTGAAAACTCAAGTCATAGCGAAGTCTTGATCAACTTCGATACTCATCAATTCATAGTTCAATAGCAATTATCTCTCAATATGTTGGTTTATTGAAGATTGAGTCTGGCGAGAAGTTACCAATCATAAACGTGTTAGATGAAGTATACTTGACGATTTCCTTCGCCGATCTGAGCGGAAGCTCTGAATTATATGTTATGATCATCTTCTCCGATGTGAGCGGAAGCTTTGGAGTGCACTTGACGATTACCTTCCTATGATCTGAGGGGAAGCTCAGAAGTGTACCTACAGAGAATGATTACACAAGCTCAGATCTTTATGTACAGAGAAAAACTACTGATAGGCAGAATCAAAGCCCATATTGCATTGTGCCATTCTACAATACAGATGAGCAAAGAAGCCGGATTCATCTCACATTGTTCACAAACATGTCGATTGATACCTGATCGTATCTACAATGATGAATGCTCCTCGGTGAGACTCAATCAAGTTACCGATCGTCGTTCAAAATACAGTGATGGCATATTAAAGAACAATCATGACCGACTGCACAATACTGATTTGTATAGCCATGGGAGTGATTCAAGTCAGGAGTAAATCGATTCTCCTTTGGCAACGAACGATTCTTCACACATCGAAGCAGTCTTCTTATTTCTTGACGGGATGAACGTCTACTTGACTACTAAGAAGACTTCCAGTGAAAAGACCACCGATAGAGGTGGCAAGCATGCCGAATTGCCTCTGCTACCATAGATCTCCAGAGAGGTTGTCCACAACCGCCTCGCCAATAAGAAGTACATCCACTCCTGCAATAGCTACTTCATGCACGCATATCGACGATTCAGTCATGTCAACTATTTTGATAAATTGAACCCCATCGGAAGTGGCCATCAGGTCAACTGACAACAGTCATTTAATACCCAGTATGAGCTTTCATTGACAGTACAGAAATTAGCATGTTCATGATGCTAAGGGTGCAAAGGCAGCTGGGTATGCAGGACGAATCAGCATTCATCGCAACCTTGGGGCTCAATAGCAGCGAGATAATGTCTGCAAGAGAAATTCGAAAAACTGCTCTCTTAGTTCAGTATTTCGAAAGCTTGGTACTGGTTGACAAATCGGATGTCTTAATTGTACCCATGAAGGTAAACGATCTGGTTTGGAGATTGCCTTATTTCAAGGTTCGAAACCCCGAAACCGACTGGACATCCAGTTGACTCATGGTCGTGCAAAGTCCTGGTGAGCCACAGGCCACATATGGGAATCGCGATAGAACTCCATACGTGGAAACCAACGGACCTTGGCAGGGGTGCGGTGGTTAACCTCCGGACATTTTATTTCCTTGGAACAATGGCATTTGATGACCTTCTTGCAACAAACGAGGTTGTAAAGGCATTAACTGTACAGTGTGGGGAGTGTACCAGGCTGCTCGGAGCATCATTATGGAAGAAGACCTCAGATGAGGAACTTATATGCTGGATGGACGAGTATGGGGTAGCAGCAATAGATGCAGCAGAAGAGATATACAGTGAAGGTGCTTGAATGACTTCTACCGGCTTGCCGAATCACGAAGGATATACTAGACGGTGGCGGTTCCCATCGAGGATAACTCGTTATGACAAGGGCTCCTGATTTCCGCAACAATTACTACTCCATCTTTGCAATGATCAAATTGGCTAACACAAGTGGAGCAGAAAGGATGTTGTATCAAATATATGGACCGATACAGCAGAAACAATAGATGCACCGGCAATCCATAAATTGGAGCCAGAATGGCGTAATGATTGTCTTCTTGATTCGAGCTGAGATGCCGAGATCATGGACTGATGTGGTGTCGAGTTCTCCAGATTAATATGGGATTTGGAGAAACCTTTGGCCTGATTGGTCGAATCTTAGATTTTGATTTCAATATGAAAATGGATATTTCACATCACGATATGATACATTTAGGATAATGAATATCCGATCTCAGGAAAGGTTTGCAAGGTGCAGGATGAGGGATGACGATCATGTAGAACCTGACCTTGGATACACTATTGTAGAGGTCAGTAAAGGTAAATTGATAAATCTCACAGAAACGCAGAAGAACCCACTGGATACTAGTCGAATGAGTACAAATTGAACGGTCTGAATTAATTGGTGGGAAACAAATTGCATAATTTGTTGACAATGTGTCCACTTCAATGGATGGTGATGCTCAAAGTTATATTTGAGACTCTACTCCGTTTCTTTAAGAAACACTTACTTCATAATAAATTCTGCCACATCTTGCAATTGAAAGTATCAGAATCGACAAGATCGACGACATGAACAAATTAATATGATATCAGTATGATATGATTGTCATCGATGGAGCACTGAACTCAAAAAGAGGGGCATGACCATTCCGGAATCCAAGAAATGGCTACAAGAAAGAAATACACATCGGAGGTACTGCAACAATAACCCATCATGCTGCAGATGTAAGTGTACTTGGCTCGCAGGTATACTTGACATCGTCAGTGCACTTGGCTTGCAGGTGTGCTCAAAGTCAATGAGATCTTATTGGCCTATAACTTCACTATTGAATACCTAGAAAGCACAAATAAAACTCCACCGATAGCCAGTTGAGACAGCTCGATTATAAGATCAGCTATGAGCAGCCTATCAGATGCCTCTTAGTTACCCTGACAGTTGAACCGTATGATAGCCTCCTATTAGTGATCATAACGATCCGGCTACTGACTCTTTGGTGGTCGATATCCAGGGTAAGCTAGTTGACAACCCAATAGACAGTGCGAAAGCTGAAGTTGAAGATGAAAATAAATGGAGTGCCATCGTTGGAGCTCTGACCAATGAGGGGATAATATATATCCTTGCAGACGATACTCTCCGCGGTAAAGTGATAAGTCTCTTTCATAACCCTTCATTCGATCACTTTGGAGCTCCAAAAACTGCTGAGTTTTCTCTAGGGATTTCTACTGACCAACAATAGATGCATACATAAGGAAGTACGTCAGCAGCCATGAAGTATGTAATCGAATCAAGACCCCGTGGCATGCCTGCCACAGAGTCAATATTCGTCTGACGCTACCGTCACAATACTGGGAAGTCGTCACGATAGACGTTGTCACAGATTTGCCTGAATCGACTACATCTGGACACTCAGGTATCCTAGTCATCATTCATCGATTGACAAAGATAGCAATCTACCTACCCTGCAGATATAATATCGACTGACCAGATCCAGCCAAATCAGCTTTCAAGATGTCAGGCTGCACGAATGTGAACTGACAGCAATCCTGAATTGACATATGAGAACGCTACCGCATTGGAGCTTCATAGCCCAGAACATGAACGCACTGAATTACATGATAACTATCACTTTGTTTGAGGGGTTACTTACGAATTGGATATATCAACGAACAAATATGCTCTGCAAATGGCCTGACCAAAGTCCCAATTATTATCAAATAATATCGCCACTGATAGTGGTGACCAACTATATCATTCTAGATTTTGGAGTGTATCCTTCAGCTAGACTCCAAAAGATATAGCATGTGCAAACTCATGATCTGCGTGGATTGCTAAGTCAAAGGCATGGAGAATGACTGCCTTGATGTACCTGGAACAGTCCGAACGGAAGCATACTTGGTGACTTTGTGAGTACAGCCATATAGTGCACTTAAGAGTTAGATACTGCAACTCGAATGGGCATGTATGAATTCATGTTGATATATGATGACTGCAATCAATGACCAAACATAGAAAATACAGGTCAACTAATCTAAAGAACAATGGCCAATACCACGATCGGAAGTTATCACTGATGAGGTCTTCCATGTACTTGAATATACGAAAGTACAGAGACATGGAAATCATAAGAATTCGAGACGCTTACAAGAGCAGCAGCTATGATCAAGATAAGTACATCATGCAATTATACTAGTTGACTGCTGTAGAGATGTATTATCCACCATGATAAACTTACCCCTCAGATAACGTTCATGAATATGTTCGACAAGACACATCGATTAGGTGGAAACCAATGGCAGTACCGATTCGATGATCACCCTGCTAGCACTCCAGGTATCAATTACTTGGATTAGGAGAAACTGGAAGTCCACTTCGATATTCGAAACTATGAACATGCAAGCCTGCTGAGATTGCTTTGATTAGAAGAAGTGGACTTGGAACCAGACCTGCTACTGGAGCGGTATCAAGTCGGAGGTGGACCTGGAGATTTCAGGATCAATTGGACATTTTCTTCTTGCTTTCTACTTCTTTTCTTTTCTTTATTGCTTATAGATCTCGGCCCGGTATGAATAGCATCGGTATGGATCTTACCTGTAACCACTCAAGATGGATTTCCCCATATGCCGAATTCGCCATTAGGCTGCTGTGATGGTATCGATCTGTCGCAGGACTTATGCAGACGTACAAAGGTATATGTACCTTATCTTGTCTTTCTTTGTGTATATATATGTTGCAGCCCAGAAGGTCTACGGATAAAGACGGGAATATTCCAATAGTGGTGTCAGGTATACTTGGCACTGTAAGTGCATTTGGTCTTGCAGATACGATTGGCCTCGTAAGTGCACTTGACCATCGTAAATACATTTGGCCTCTTAAGTTTACATAGTCTGCTGAGATGCACATGGCCACAGAGGCCAAATAATCGCACTTCATATATAATCACCTCACGAAGTACCTTTGTATACTAGTGATTCTCTTACTTACTTACTTTTTAATTGATTATATCCTCTTGATCACTTATTTCCGTTTGAAATCGTATCTATACATATTTATTTGTATGAAGGCGTATGTCCTTATATTACACTATGTATCAGGATAGTGACAGTAGATTGACTACCAATGTATATAGTTGGCATTACAACTTTGGAAGGTACATGTCCAATCGTATATAACTAGTATTAGCAACGAAGCGGATCGGTTTGAATCCAATCATATTGAAAAGGAGTTTGAAATGGATTGGATCTGAGGTGTCCTGAAATTTCAAGGTTCGACTCAAACTTCAAACCGAATCCCAGAAGTTGCGAAGGACAATAAGTAAGTGAGATCCTGTCTGATAGACTCGATTTGTTATTCATCTTGTAGCTAACCATCAGCACTACAATATGAATTAATACTCTAGCTGATGTGACAAGATCTCACATACCTATTGTTGTTTTACGTTGTGGAGCGAAATAGTTGGTTATAAGGGGATAAGTCTTGGCAACAATCTGTTTCGCTCTGACCAAACTGGTTGATAAATAGTACGAACTTTCAATGATTCATTGCCAACATTATATATAACTTGCAAATAAATTACTTCAATTGGATTTCAAAGATCCAGGATTACAGTGACTATGAGTCGACTATAGATGAAGTAAATGGATATATTGTGTCAATACATAGATACAAATAGGACTGCCCTCGCTTACAGTTGTACTAAAAACTCCAATTGTTGTTATGAATATAACTATCACTATGGTTGCTACCTATGTATACTCCTAATTAGTGTTGGCAACGAAGTGGATTGGTTTGTAAAATATCGAACTGAGGTGAAGTTTGAAGCGGATTTGATCCAAAGTTTGACAATTTTCCAAGTTTCAACTCAAACGTTGAACTGAATCCCACAACAGCGATCGAACATCGGTAAGCGAGTTCCGGTCCGATCGGCACGATTGTAAGTTTATCCTGTAGCGTGTGAAGTTATCTACAAGATGAATTACAACTCGAGCCGATCAGACAAGAACTCGCTTACATATTTTCTTTTGCAGTTGTGGGCGGAAATGGTGGGGTTTGAGGTGTATGGCTTGGCAAGGATATGATTTGCTCGAACTGAAGCGGTTAGTCAATGGTAGGAACTTCCGACGGTTCATTGCCAACACTATTTAATGGCAGTACCAGGTGCACTTGGCCTCATAAGTATACTTGGTCTTTGTAAGTTTACTTGGCTGGCATGCGCACTTGGCCTCATAAGTGCACTTGGCTGCTGAGGCCGGATAAGTGCCCTTCATATATAATCACCTCCTGAAGTGCTTTTGGCATGCTAGCGATTATCTTACCTACATACCTTACAATTGATATCTTTATCACTTATTCCTGTTTGCAACCGTATCTATAAGTATCAATCCATATGAGAATATACATGTGTGCACTATAATTGCTCTTCAGTCACCAGATACGTTTCGCTCTCGGGGTTTCATGATTTGTTTACTTTTTTGACGCGTCATGATACATATACAAATAGACGATTTGTTGATTTCATACAATAGCAGCCCCAATGTCCTCAAATAGATCATCTAGATCTCAATTATACATTCCTGACAGTTACGACCGCGAAGATTTCTTGCAGACTGCAACCTCCGCATCCAAGAACTAAACACCTCAAATCACCAAGTCCAGGATCGCTGTGACAGCCTTATCAGATGTCAAGATTGACAATGTGGATGATGAAGATTACGTCGACGACGAAGAGAAGGTTGAGGACAAAGACCAAGGTTACAGCGATGATTGCAATGACGGCTTCAGATCCATGATTACTGACGAGGATCTTAGCTATATGTCGGCTCAAAACAAGATGTAAAAAACGATGTTCAAATAGCAGGCCATATGGTTAAAGGCCAAGCGAGAACGATTTGCTTTCGAACGAGAGGACTGCGCGGCCTAACAAGCCAAATGTGAAGCCATGATACGTGAGAAACCGGCAATCTTAGTTATGGTTGATTCTGTACAATACTGCAGCGGAGCCAAGGAGTTAGACAAGTTTATCAATGTGTTATGCTACAATTTCGACTCACACAAATACTAGTTCCCATACAGTGGATGCGATCCAGTCAAATACGCAGTCTTACTCTTCGACTGCTAGAGTAATCACCTCGATCTGACACAGCATCAGACAGTGATAATGGATCCTTCCAAATGGGCCAGCTACTAACGCATAGATTCTAACCCCTGTTTGGAGGACTTCGACCTTTTTGCACAAGAGATCACCTGGATATATGGAGACAAGGATCACCATGGAAAAGCGGTGATGAAGGCGATAGATGAATACCTACAATTGCCTAATGAGCCAGTTAGAGCCTACATGAACCGTGTGAATACTAATTGGAGACAGGCCAAATACACCATACAAAAGAGCGAGCAGATGCTCTACGACTTGGCCTGGGCAGGTCTCCGACACGAACTCAAAAATGAGGTCGGACCGATGACCTCCACTTATGGAAGGTTCGAGACAATCAAGGATCTTTGCGACAAGGCTGCAGTTTCAGAGGACATACATACCGATAAAAGAAATGGTAGCCAGCAGCCGCAGGAGCAACAGCAAAGGCAGCCAGATTCGTCCCAGAATGGTGGGAAGCGAAGGTACTAGCCATCCATCTCAGAACTGGCAACTGAGAGGTCAATCAACGATAATCACAAGGGGCACGACAGAGTCCGGTAGCACTCGCGGCAAATTGACTGCAGTACTATGGGTCTCAATGGAGGTCTTTGATAGCAGAAGGGCTAACATGTAGTGCACACGATGCGGAAGCAAAAATTATAAACATCTCCAGTGCCCAACTTACTGTGCTGCTCATGCGCCCGAATCGAGCTTCAACTATGACCGAAGCTGCGGTGGGGGCAGCGGTGGTATCGGACACCACCAAGTGAAATGCCAAAAGTCATTCGACACTCAACAGTCAAAAGACTCGCATACCTCTCCTGATACCTAGCCTGGTGGGAGAGGCTGGACGAAGAGGAGTTAGGGCTAGAGAGGTTGGAAATGAGGTCGACGTTGGTGACAAAAGATGAGATCCAGCTCTACCGAATTGCTCTCAAAACGAGAGTTATCCTTGTGCCACCCCAGGTTCTCTTTTCAAGTCAATACTTGTGTGGAACAGGGAAGTCAGATTCGTCTCACATTGTTTACGAACTACTCGTACGAGATCAATATGGCGATATGCAACGTATTCAGACTCTAATCGACTGTGGCGCGATGAGTATCTTTATGTCCCCGAGACTGCTCAGACGACTTGGGCTACAACATGAACTGGTATTCACAACTACACAGAGTTTCAACTGCCAATTGATGATGTCTGCGAAGGAGAGTCAAAAAGCAAGCATCTCGGTTCAGTATGTTGAGCACTTAAATCTGTTTGATGAACCAGAGGTGCTGGTCATGCCCATAGTATATGATCTGGTTTTGAGCTTGCCTTGGTTCAAGGATACGAACCCTGAGGTCGACTGGATATCCAGTCGACTTCTATCTCTGTGGACCCCAAGTGGCATTGCAAATACACCGACAGCCACTATCAATATGACGTCGAATCCTCTACAGGTATCTGAGAAGGGCGGTATTAAGTCTCCTGACATATATCTGCTCAGAGCCACCGCATTCGTGAGTCTCTTAGCTAGCGACAAGATTCTGGCGGCATTCACCATATGTATTGGCCATTGCACAGGGTTGCTGGGAGCTTCCATGGAAGGCATCACCAAAGGTGAAATGAGTACCTGCAGCTGGATGAGCAGGTAGTGGCCGTAGTTGCGGCAGAAGAGTTGCCAACAATGCAGAGCTTGAATGACTGCTATCGGCTCGCCGAGTCAAGAAGGGAGTTCACCGGCTGCAGTACCTCGATTCCATGGTGGAGGGCCATTAGATCCGTGGCTCAGAGTTTCCACGATACTTCCGCTTACATCTCAAGATTAAGAGTTCAAAGCTAACCAGTACAGATCGTACTTGGACATCTGAAATGGTACCTACAGACGATGGCGGCCATATCCCTGCCAAGTATCGGAAGTTCATAGAGGTCTTTAGTAAGGCCAAGGCAGAGACGCTGCCACCACACCGATCAATTGTCCATGTGATCAACCTGGAATCCTGTTTTCAGTTACCATATGGGCGCATATATAACCTGTCAGAGATCAAGCTAAAGACTCTGAAGGCTTACATCGAGACGAACCTAGCAAATAGATTTATTCAGCGGTTATCCTCACCGGAGATATCACCAATACTTTTTTCCAAGAAGAATTATGGAGGATTAAGACTTTCTGTGGACTACCATGTACTCAATAAGGTGACAGTTAAAAACCGGTACCCTCTTCCTTTGATTTCAGAGATTCTTGACTGCATGGGAGGTCCCAGGGTCTTTATGAAACTCGACTTCCAAGGAGCCTACCACCTTGTTCGCATTAAGGTGGGTGACGAGTACAAGATAGCATTCCGAATCCAATACGGCCAATTCAAGAACACAGTCATACCATTTGGCTTGACGAACGCACCAGCTACTTTTCAGGCTTATATCGACAATTGTCTGCGGCCCTACATTGACTACTTTGCCATATGCTACCTTGACGATATTCTGATCTACTTCACAAACGAGAAAGAGCACTACGAACATGTTTGGAAGGTTTCGAAGTGACTCCAAGAGTTCAGACTCTACTGCAAAGCGGAGAAGTACCAATCTGCAGTCACGGAGGTCGGCTATCTCAGCCTTGTGATCAGCCCAGAAGGCTTCAGCATGGAATTTGACTGAATATCAACAATCCAAGATTGGCCAACTCCTAAGTCAGTCAATGATGTGCAAGTACTGCTCGGATTCACAAACATCTACCAGAGATTAATCAGGAAATACGCGAAGGTGATGCTTCCTCTTACTGAATTACTAAAGTCAAGTGAGCCCAGGAAATCTGGGAAACAAAACACCAGAGGTCGTTTGAAGTCAACCAAGAAGTCAATGACCAAGTGGGAGTAGACAAAAGAAGCCGAGCTGACTTTCCGGAAACTCAAAAAGGCTTTCACCGCATCACCGCTTGTACAGTATTTCGATCCAGCCAAGCCGATCATCTTCCAGACGGATGCAAGCGACTTTGCAATTGCATGCATCCTGAACCACTATGATGGCTTCGGATCCCTTCAACCAGTCAATTTCTACTGTCGGAAATGATCTCTGGCTGAGCAGAACTACAATACGTACGATCGGAAACTCCTTACCATCATCAAAACTATCAAGCAATGGCAATACTCTCTGGAAGGTGTCCACCACAAACTCTTGGTGCAGTGTGACCACAAGAACCTTGAGTATTTCCAAACTTTCAAAGTGCTCTCACGGTGATAAGCTAGTTGGTCGGATATTTTCTAAGCGTACGACTTCAGTATCAAACACTTGGAAGGTATCAAAAACCCTGCAGACTGCCTGTCGAGGCAGTCCGACTATACAATTGACTATGAGAAGCCTGTCGGACGGCTCTTAGCGACCACTACACCTGTTGTTGAACCCTACGGTAACTTCCTAATGGTGATTAAGAAGTTTCAAGCTACTGACCCATTGGCGGTCGACATCTCAGGTAAGGTATTCGATAATCCAATGGCTACCGCTGAAGTCCGAGCTGAAGCCAAAGCCGATGAGAACCAATAGAACGTCATCGCTAGAGCTCTAACCTATGTGGGGAGGATATACCTTCCTGCAGATGATATTCTCTGTGGCAAAGTGATAAGTCTCTTTCAGGGCAACCCTGAGTCCAATTACTTTGGAGCTCTTAAAACTGCTGAGTTAGTCTCTATGGATTTCTTTTGGCCTGCAATGGATGCGTATATAAGGAAGTACGTCAGTGGCTGTGAAGTATGTCACCGAATCAAGGCCCTACAGCATGCCTACTATGGAATTAACATGCAATTGCCACTACCATCATGACTCTGGAAAGGTATCACCATAGACTTCATCACAGATCTGCCAGAATAGACCACATCTGAATACACAGGAATCCTAGTCTTCACCGATCGACTGACAAAGATAGCAATGTACCTGCCCTGCAGAAGGGATGTCGACTCACCAGGGCTGGCCAAGTTCTTCTTCGAACACATGATCTGTAAACGTAGTATCCCCAACAATATCATCACCGATCAGGGTATCCAATTTACAAGTCGGTTCTGGATGAGGGTCTGCAGTCACATGAGTATAGATTACCAACTGTCAATCGCTTTTCATCCGCAGGGAGAAGGCTAGACGGAACAGCAGAATCAGACGATGGAGTAGTATCTCCGAGCCTTCTGCAACTATGAGCAGGATAACTGGGTGGAGCTCCTTCTATTGGCCGAATTCGCGTACAACAATGCCGTATATGCTTCGACAAGAATGACCCCGTTTTGTGCCAACTATAACTACCACTCGACAATGCAGTTCAAAGCACCCAAGAGCGTATCCTGCCTGAAGTCGGAAGCCAAAGTGGATACCTTGGCAGCTGAGCTGGAAGAGATGCACCGCACCCTCCGGGAAAACCTACTGCAAGCCCAAGACAACCAGACAAAGTACACTGGCGGGAATGAAATGCCATTTGAGGTAGGGGATAAGGTCTGGCTCTCGACTCGAAATATCAAGACAGTCAGGGTGTCAAAGAAGTTAGATTACAAGTACGTGGGACCATACACGGTGAGTAAAGTCATTAACAAGAATGCTTATAAATTAGACTTGCCAAAGATGATACATATTCACAACGTGTTTTACGTCTCCCTGTTTGATAAGTACGTACTGCCTGCTATCAACCAGCCACCTTCGGAACCGCAACCGACAATTGTCGATGATACGGATGAGTGGGAGGTCTTTTGGATTCTCCATTCCAAGCGATACTACCAGAAGATCTACTACCTTGTCAAGTGAGCCGGTTACAACTACCTATACATGAGTCTGGAGCCGGCAGAGAACCTCGAGAATACTCAAGAACAAGTCGACGAATTCCATCCAAAGCATCCAACGAAGCCACAGCCATAATCGACGACATCACTGCAGATGGTTCAGAGGTGGACTTGGAGGATCTAGAGTCAATTGAAAGTTTCCTTCTCTTCTCCTCTTCTCTTCATTTCTTATGCATCTCGGCTGGGTATAAATGGCATCAGTATGAGTTTTACCATCACCACTGTAGGTGGTGTTTTCCCATGTACCGAATCGTCTGTAATGGTACTGGTAAGTAGTAGGACTTATACAGATATACGAAGGTATACACACCTAATCTTATTCTTAATTATGTATATATATATGATGTATTGCAGGAGGTCTGCAGATAAAGAGGGGGATAATGTAATGGCGGTACCAGGTGCACTTGGATCACAAGTGCAATTGGCATCATAAGTGCACTTGGTTGCCGAGGCCGGGTAAGTGCCCTTCATATATAATCACCTTGTGAAGTACTTTTGGCACGCAAGCGATTATATTACCTACATACCTTACAATTGATATCTTTATCACTTATTCTCATTTGCAACTGTATCTATAAGTATCTATCTATACAAGGATGTATGTCCTCACACCCTACTTCCATTGTACTCACTGGCACAGTTACTTAGATAGGTGAGTATGGTAAATACATCGGTAAAAATTCTTTTCTGATATGGAAGGTTAGGTCTAGTCTATTCCTGTTTGATTCAATCAATTGGTATTGGAGATAATAGATATCAATCATCAGGTATCCCTCAGACCCCTACCACATTTTGGGTAATACTCTGTATCCATCTGCTAAGCTGTACTAAGTATGTTCAGTATTTTCAAGTATACTTATCACTGCTAACTATACTTAATACAATTAAGTATAGTTAGTACTTCTAAGTCCTAGATATATACAGCATTTCTTAATATACTCAGTACCGCTAAATAATATATACACTTAGCACTTTTAGGTATTTTGAGTACTGCTAAGAACTACATACAATCAGCAGTTCTATGTATACTCAGCATCACTAACTACTAGGAACATACAGTACATATTAGTATGTTTAGTAATGCTCAATACCTATTATCAGGTACCACTGCAGTATTGTTCGGATTGTATAGTATGATAGTATACCATACAACTTTTCTTCCATTTGAAATTATATATATTTCCTAGTGTACTTTTTTTGTTAGATATATTCAACCTTATTCCTGTACCACTCGGCTTCCTTCTTATTAGATACTATTTACTTTGTTATTTCCTCTTCTAATAAGATCAGAATTGTATGCGAATGGACTGGAATACTATAATTGATATTAAGGTTATAAAGTATATATCAAATAGAAACAAGGTGATTATACAGATTCTTTAAACAAATATTTGAAAAGACTTCATTGCATATTCAAACTTTAATTACAATGTGCAGATACTTTGTCTTGATGATACAACTGCAACCAATCAACCTGCAGTTAAAAAGCTGAAAGGTATTGGTACAGATATCAAAAATCTCTCTGATATCACTATACAGTGTGGATTACTTGAACAATATTTGGATATACTTTAGTGACAATCTGATTGTTGTCTACAATAAAGAGGTAATTAAGATCCTTAATGAGATATCCTATATATGTTGGACTGCTACTACCCTACTTTTCGAGATCTTTCTAGGACAGGTAGAAGTCATATATATAGTGGAATATAGAAACATTAAGTCTTCATGAATATTTACATGGGCAAGAAATGGCTTTGTATTTCTTGAATCAAATCTGAATATAGAAGAAAATATTGAATGATTTCAGGGAAGAATACTAGTTCGTTTAAACTGTCTATTTCTTATTGAATAAAATAAGGTTGATATTGTAACTTCTTTAGCTCATATCACAACCTTGATATCAGATTCAATTTATCAAAACTTTTGCCAATTAATAATTCAGAGATAATCTTAGCAAGATGATTACAGGAAATCGAGTTCAAACATCAACATCAAATTATGTTACTTTATATCTCTAAAATCTTTTAAATAAGTCTTCCATTTTATACCATATGATATTACTCACAATAAGAATAAATTGTTTTTAAACAATAGCATTCATTTGAATATATTGAATATGTTTTGTTACTGTAAGGATTAGAATGATATCTTGAAAGCTTCTGGAAAAGGTGATGAGTTTCCAGGGAGTCACCGAGGAGACTCATATACTGTTAGTAACTTTCTATCTACTCATCACAATCTCGATTCTTAGCAACTCCATAGGGCTTCTAGATTCCCATGGTATATAGAGGTATATATTCTCTCTATAGATAGTTTAATAGACTTTATCTGTACCATATAATCCAATATGTTGTAAAACTAGTTGATTGCTTAATATGTTGAGTACAAAATATACTTATAGAAAAGATTATAATTTATAATATCTTTGCAATTTAAATTTATTATATTATATTTCAGATCAGATATTTAATAATTAAATGTTAAAATAATTATTCTATATTATGTGATAAGTTAACTATTTGTTTGTACAAGTTGAAAATATAATGAAATAAATAGTTTAAAATACAATATTGTGAATATCACAAAATTAATATTCAGTAGGAAGCTAGAACTGGATTGGAAAGTCAATTGATCTCAAAACTATCAAGATGAATTAACAAAATTGCCACTAAACAAGGATATATCTTTATGCACAGTGACATTTCAGTGATGATATAAACTGAGGATAAATCTAAATAATATCATGATTTTCGAAAAAAATTAGAATATCAATATTACAGTTATCAATTTCTGAAATCTCTGAAATTCTGTACAAATCATAGAAACCTCAATATTTTCGAAGTATATTTACTGATACATATTAGTAAGTTTGATGAAGTATCAACAGTTTTTAAATGATGTAATATGATAAATATATATGGGAATGACTCTGAAGAGCTTGTAGACTTAGTAGATTAGTATCTGACACTGAAGACTGATAAGTACTTCACCTTATACTATATCTCACTGAAGGACAGACACTATTTAGGAGTTTGCCATTTAATACTATATATTACTTGCTGAACCATAATTGTATAATAACATCACATATACCTTGAAATATGCTGTCAATCCTTGATAGGCATGATATCTTCACAACATCACTGCCTCAATTATATGGACAGCAGGGTACTATTCTATACATTAGATTTCACTATTCCTGAGCCTGGCTCCATATTTTTATTGATGGTGGTGGTGTAGCTGGCAGATTTGATTTTGACAATAAAAAAGTTGAGTTGAACCGTCGGTAAGTTAAAAATACATGGACTTTTGCACGGTAGTGTAATAAAGTCTTTACTAACGTAATTTTGCCGTCTAGAACGCAACACGTACGAAAAGTAACTGAAATCGTCGATCGCTACTCCTCCTACATACTCGCCAAATGTTCAAGTTCCCAGCCACGGATTAGGGTTTCACACCCAATCTAGTTGGTAAACCCCTAACCCTTGGCTGGGAAATTGAAAATTTGGCGAGTAGAATTAAATTTTGTGCGAATGGGGAACCATGAAGTGACCTTCATGGCACTACAATCTCAATATTATCATTATCTGAGCCGCTTTAATCTCGCCTGCCATCCCCTGCGCTGTGCTTTGTAAACCCTTTCGCGGAACGAGCTTGCGAGTGAGCGAAAGTCTGCTTCACGACAACAAAGTCGCCTTTCAGTCTGCATTTATGTTTTTATTTCAACACTATTTGAAACTCCAAACCCACGACACCCACAATAATCATTCCGCCACACACCGTGAACCTCCCTCCGACTCCTCCACGCTAACTGTAGAAGGGTCGTTACAACTCATCAGACCTTGCAATTGCCGGCGCACCAAGATATGAAAGAGGCCCCTTTTTTACGAATATCGACATAACTTCAAAAAGTATATCAGCAGCCGCCATCGTGGTGAGCTCCGCGTTTGTATCATACGCAGGTGCAACTTCGACGATATCGGCACCGATCAGATTGATATTTTCCAGACCTCGGATGATAGTTCGGAGTTCACGTGTCGACCATCCGCCAGTTTCCGGAGTACCAGTAGCAGGAGCAAAGGCAGGGTCGAGTGTATCGATGTCGATAGAGAGGTAGACGGGGTCTTTAATACCGACGCGGTCGATAATGCGCTTGATAATCCCTTCGATTCCAATTTTATCAATCTCCCTGGCTTCCACAATATGGAATCCAACATAGCCATCGTTCTCATAGTCACTCATACCCGACAGTGTAGTGCGAATGCCAACATGGATATTTGTGTCGTTGCGAAGAAGTCCTTCCATTGCGGCACTGTCGTGGCAGCAAGCATCAGAAATTTGCGAAGACTTAAAGGACGATATACTACTTGCTGGTAAAAGTATGTTCCATGATTCACTGAAGCTACCTTTGTCGGAGCACCACCAAACACCTTTGGCTTCCAGGTATCGAGATGGGAGTCAAAGTGAATGACGGTGACGGGGCCATATTCGCGATTTACAGAGCGGAGAATAGGGAGTACAATGGTGTGGTCGCCTCCTAGTGTACTTTTTTGCATATCAACATGCGGTTACCTCTCCAATACAATCGGAACTCACATAATACGGGGAAGAGTCCTCCCTTTAAGATTGGGGCCGGGCTTCGAAGCATCCACAGTTGGCTGGCGGGAGAGCAAAGTATGATGACCGTTTTCAATTTGCTTGATGGCATACTCGTTGTCATACCTATCGTGGTGTCAGATACCAGCGGCACCGCTAGACCAGCCACTAACGAGGTAACCGGAATATCACCACAATCCATAACCCTGGCCCAGGAATTGAAGGGATTCGTGTCTAAAGGGACGTTGTATCCCCCACTAAACCCACAACGATGTGAGCCTATTTCGAAGACAGAATACACGGCGCATGCGTAAGCCACGGTAAACCAGCAGAGAAGACATACTATAAGTTGAGTCGGCGAGAACCTTGACGAATGCCAGAAGGACCAAAGCGAGCACCAGGTCGGTATGACGTGCCAGTATCAAAGGGTGCACCCAAAAACGCAATATCATAGCTTTCGGCGTCGGATGCAAGGCAAGGGAAGTAAGGGAGTCTCCCAAAGGTAGAGATGCCAGAGAAGACGGAATCGGCCTAGAGGCAATAGATATTATTATGTCAGTGGTTGGTTTGCACTTGCTCCTGGGAGGATAGAGGTGATGGTTCATAGATAGACTCACTTGTGTACCTCCTAAGTGGAACCCACAAAGCTGAGTCAGCAATGGGTCTTAATCTCACATAAGGGAAGATTGGGTACCATCCCCAGGCAAGGTTTGGTACCAAAAGCTCTCTTTGTGAGGCCCCTGGGCAGCCATATAAACAGACGGATCACCCTTATAGTCATGCGCAAACACAGTAGTAGCAGCACTGACAAGGCACAGAAGGGCGGTGAACACCATGTTAGGATATTTGAGGAGATTCTTCTAAACAAAGGTCAATTGCGAAAAGAGAACTGAAGTATAACAAAAACTGAGCTGTGGATTTCGAGTTGGGGGGATAAGACGCAGGAATTTAAACCTCTTAACATGACACTTCTTCTCAAAGTAACAGGCTGATCTCAGCCCTACTTGTAAAGGAACTCTACCTACTTAGTACTTAATTAGGTTACGTAACGTTCGCAATCTGTCGCTACTCGAGTATCAAGCGAGCTGATAGTAGTGTAAAGTACCGAGCGTAATCGTTCGTACGGGGCTCTTTGTGTGTCAAGCTTTTTGTTAACGGACGGCGGGTGTAAGAGCAACAATTATTAGTCCATGGACGGCTTTTTCTTTTTGCTGGCGGGCTATGTAGCACCGCCGTATCTAAAGCCGTCTACAGACTAAGCAATTATGTGGAGTGTGACGGATAATTTTGGTGAAGAACAGCTGAAAATTAACGGAGATGGCACTCTGTGACGCGTAACGTCCGAACCATTGTGCTCGCTACAGTATACCACTGTCTTACCGCGAATGTACCAGTATTGATCTACCTTCCCCATGCAGGCATTTACTACGACACATCCAACTTCAGCAGTGTAGAGTCGCGACCGTAGGTATGACGGATTAGGGGTATGACGAAAATTATTATCAGGTATGGGATACGATGATCAACATCCACAGAGAACCCCGTTGCAACCACAAAATCAATGCCAATCCGTCATACCCCTAATCCGTCATACCTACGGTCGCGACTCTACTTCGGTCCTTATCAATTGACAAATGTCATTTGATTGGCACGGGCACCACTTTGCATGGTCTCGAGTCGTGTTAACGTTTTTGCTTTTGTGGTGCGGATACTGAAAAATTTGCGACCGAGACTGCACTTTGCATGTCTATAACGTGACTCCATTTAGGTAGGTACTAAGTACTAACTTACTTACTGAAGTATACCAAGTACTACATGTACAAATACCTACTTAAGTAGGTACTTACGTACTACAAGGCTGTTCGTGGCATAGGAGTTGTTTACTCTGAAGTACCGACTAATAAGTATGTACGAGTACTCCTTAGTACTTAGGCTCAAATAGGTAGGTACTTAGTACACAGGTAGAGCACATAGTGTAGGCAGGTACTCGAAGCGCTTAAGTCTACCGAGGTACTGTCGGTAATAATTCCCCCCAAGTTTTGACCTAAGCTTATCAGCATGCAGTTTTATCGCTTTACGTAAATATGTTGCCTTGCTTCAAAGTTTGTCAACTTGGGGGTCCACCAAACATTCAGACGCTAACTATTGTGATGCGAGCAAAGTGGCGTGTAGTGCGCTTATGAACTGCACGGCAACAGTCGAAGTTCAATCAGAAGAACCGATCATATTAATGTACGTACCAGATTCCACTCTCCAGTAACTCACTCAGAGAGAAGGCAGCAGATAAGCAGTTCGAGACTAGGCGACAGAGCACATTGTCATACTATTTAAAGTGTAGTTTGACCCCTCGTGCATACTTTATAATTATAACTGGGTGGGTTATACAGTACATTCTAAGTACTTACCTGTTGCCTGAATTGGCGTGTCAAACAAGCAATTCTCCGTCGCAACCCTTTAGTAAAATTGAACATTCATGAACGGCGATAAACAATTCTGCAACTCGCTCACTGTACGAGGAAGAGGATTGGTTCGGCTGGCCTGTGGCTAACATTGTGAAACCGTCAAAAATGCAGACCATCCCGTGGATTAGTCTCTACCCAAAGTATGATATTTATGGTCTTGCAGGAGTTCAAAATGTGGAAAGGGTGATATATGCCCCCATTTGCCTTGGTCTTCTGAATCTCATCTAACCAACACCTAGGGGTTTGCTGGCCCCGAGTTTCACGTTTCTTTACTGCCTCAGACATATCTATCGACACAATACCTCCTATTCTTGACTGAATATCAATACCATCTTTGTCTAGATGGAAGTCTTCGACGACACAAGCGCCAAGATGGCTGGGAAACGCCCAGTTGCTATTGCCCCCAAGTCTGAGGTAGAGAAAGGATATATCCAAGAGTATGCGCCTGCAAAAGATGGAATTGAGCTTCATCCAAAACCGACCACCGACCCGCTCGACCCTTTAAACTTTTCACGGTGTCGAAAGTTCACATGCTTAGGCATCGTGATGTGGAAGTGTAAGAATTTCTCTTCGATGATACCACTCGATGCTGACGGTATATCCCAAGACTGGTTATTCACCTACATAACCACAACAACTGTTCCGAGTTTCCCTTTACTGCAAGAACAGTATGGCATATCATATGCACAAGTCAATTGGACTGTTGCGATTCCCGCTCTGGGTCTCACAGTCGGCCCGCTTGTCTGGTCGTCACTGGCGGACATTTATGGGAGAAGGATCGTCTTTATCATCGGTACAGCGATTGCGCTTGTTTCCACCATTGGTGCTGCGATTGCCAATAGCTTCGACGGATACATGGCAGGTAGTAGCTCACTCTGTTTCCCTACCCTGCCGGCATCTCCTAACATTCGTGTAGCGCGTTTCTTCCAGGGCTTTGGCGTATCTCCAGCTGCAACAGTTGGAATGGCAATTATTAACGATTTATTCTTTGAGCATGAGCGAGGCCAAAAGATCGGGTTGTGGGTGCTGGCTCTCGACATGGGGTTGTTGTTCGGACCACTAAGTATGTATCTTTCAATGCTAGATATCGGGTAGGCACTAACCAGCGTGCAGTCGGTGGATTTGTGACATTGAAGGACCAGTTTTGGGTCCAATGGATCACTGCCATGATGTTTGCCGTTCTACTCGTCCTAGAGCTATTTCTTCTCCCGGAAACGCTCTATCCACGCAATCTGATGCTATCTATGATGCCAAGCAGCTACTCGGAACAGTCAGAGAAGGGACCGAGTGCCTGCTACGAAGACATTTCCCGGACAATGAACCTTCCATTCTTCAATTGGAAACCAGTGCCAGCTATCGCCGTACAGAGACCATATGACGCCCTAGTTTATTTCATCAAGACCTGGTCTTATCCCAATATCACCATTGCCGTCTTTTGTTACTCCTTCGCTTGGTATTGGTGGGTGCTGTCGGTTATCACTTATCTCCCAGTGGCATATATTCAGTATCGGCCAGAAATTCAGGGCCTGCTTTTTACAGGCCTTATTTTTGGAACACTTGTATCCGAAATCTTCTGTTCTGGGCACCTGAGCGACCTCATCGTTCTGAAGCTAGCAAAAAACAACAATAATGTCCGTATCGCCGAGATGCGCCTCTGGTTGATTTATCCATCTGTGCTTATTACTACAATCGGCCTCATCCTTTGGGGTGTCTCGATCGACAAAGGACATCATTGGATGGTCGGTCAGGTTGCATTTTTCCTTTTTGCCTCAGGGATTCAGATTGGGAACACAGTGATATCAGCTTACATTGTTGACTGTTATCCTCTCCACGCCATGAGCGTGATCACATTCTATGCCGTCCTGCTCAATGCTTCGGCTTTTATTAACCCCTTCCTGATTGCACCATGGGTGGAGAGATCTGGCTTCACCTGGACATTTTCCGCACAAGGTCTCATTGTTGTTGGAATAATGCTTCCAGTAACTATTGCATTGCAAAAGTATGGGAAAAAGATGAGAGAATGGCGGGGTATTCCGGGATGGATATCTCCAGAATACTCAACCTAATATCTCATCCCATTCCATTTTTGACCAGTTATCGGTGGGTGCCAACGAGCTGGATTTCATTCTTGGAAGTTATTTGGGGGTTCATGTGGTTATTTCGTTCCTGTTTGCCAAGTTTGTAATTACAGTACATTGCAATACAAGCTTCGTGATTGCTTTTCCAGGCGAGAAAGAACTCCACAAATCTCATCTCAAGAAGGCATGGGGAAAGGTATGGGGGGGTAGATATGGGGGTTATTGCAGTCAGCAAAGGTCCTAATCGCTTCGGGACACAAACAATCACTTGTGATTACATATATACTATGTCACATGACAGTCATGTGCTTGATTTTTAAGCAAAATCAATCTCCCTAGGAGTCATGCAATGGAAAATTCCATATCATACCTTTAGTAAATAAAGTGATGCTGATTTCAATTGATTAATGTGAAATTTGTGATTTTAATTATACTATCTGATATAGTAATTTAACCATCAGATTTAGTAGAGATAAGAAAGAACTGAACAAATCCTATACTATGAAGTTATAGAGTAAGGTATAGATTTGATGTGAGAAGAGAGGATAAATATTGATGTTATTGCAGTTGGCAAAGATCCTGATTACTTTGAGATACCTACAATTAATATAATTATATATATATGATATTCTCTGATGTCTCTCATATTTTAAAACTATGAACAAATTAACCTCCTTGGAGAATTATACTGGATGTGGACAATTTCCCACCACTACATATCACTAGTATTCCTAACGACACGAATTGGTTCATGATATATTGTACTGAGTCGGAGTTCAAAGTGGATTTGAACTCATGTTTGATGAAGTTTTGAAGTTTGACTCAAAATTCGAATCAAATCCCACTAGTGAGAACGAAAATAAGTAGGCGAGTTCTTTTCCGATTAGCTTGAGTTGTAGTTAATTTTGTAGCGCGTGACGTTTCCGATAAGTAGACCTACAAATAAAGCTGATTGAACAAGGACTCACTTACTTATTGTTGTTCACAGTTGTGGAGCGAAATGGTAGAGTTTGAGGGGAATGAGTTGGTAAGATTCCACTTTGCCCAAGCCGAACTGGTTCGTCAATAGTATAAACTTCCAACGTTCATTACCAATACTATATAGCAATACAATTCAGGTGTATTTAGTAGTCTGAACTGTATATCATGAAATATATTCTTCCAGCTGGAAAATATATTTGAATAATATACTTCAGAGGAGCTCTCGTACTCACATGGTTTCCCATTTCTTGTTATACCTCAAGTATGGGATACCATCAAAGTGCAAGCACAGTATATTATTAAATCGTCAAAGAATTCGAATAGGGTAATAGAAGTACTATCCTTGTATATCATTAGATTGTTACAATATATCACTTATTTGGTTACAACAACAAACAAAAACAGATGAACGTCTATAGAGTCAATTATACCACAGGTAAGGAATAAATGGTGGATACTGACTCAATACTCTTTCAACTCATACCATCGATAGTATGAAGATAGCTGATTGATAGTAAAATCAAAAGCATATGGATTTGAATTATAGCTATAGAAGTTCTTGATGACGACACATATTAAGACTGCTTGCAATGCTTCTGTCACCACTGTACAACAGTACAAATAGGTAAAGAAGTCATATTGGATAGATAGAATAAGATAGAGGATATCAAATTGAGATGATGTAATGGTTTGGAAATCAGATATGTCAATTTAAAACCTATCCATAGTATGAAAGAATAATGATGTGATTGTAAGATGAGATTGTACAGTAAGATACAGCTGTTGTGGTCAAGTGTAATGGATTGGTAAAATAGGTAATGAGATATGACAATAGTCAGAAATTGTATGTATATAGTGATGAGTATAGTATAGGATTGATTGAGTCTTTACTTTCTTCCTTCTCTACAAAATAATACAATACACTTCTACTTTCAACCTCTGTTCACTGTTGTAATTCTTGTCAAGTTTCTTATCTTATTTACTTCAGCAATTTCAAACTTTATAATTTCAGTCATCATTATTTCTCAAACTATTACCTCCGATGAATACTTCAATAATGCGTCTGATAGAATTATTCATCGTCAGGAACCCTCGCAGCGTGATTACCTACAATCACTTGATAATTGCTACATCAGGAAAACATCCCTGTACCAGGATATATTAGTCATGCCCGGACGTAGGTGATACACCTTCAGCGCCGGGAATATTGGTATGCAGGGTAATATGTAAGTCTGCGATGATACAATGTGAGGCACTGCAAAAACAACTCTCGGCGCTAGGTATTCACACGGTCACAAATCACTCTCTGCGTCACCTTGATACGATTAATATAATGTGTTCCTCATCTTGCCGTTCCAATTGCATTGTGACTAGTCAGCTGAAAGCCAAACCAGCTCGATCATCTCTAGTCAGCCATGACCCAATCCGATTTGATCATCTCCAGCGAGGCAAGAGCCACTGAGCTCGATCATCTCCCGCCAGCAGAGAACCAATTCGGCCCAATGGCATTCAGGCAGCCGAGAGCGTACCCAGCTCGATCATTTCCCACCAGCCGAGAGCTAGCCCAGCTCGATTATTTTCCACCAGCCGAGAGCCAGTCCAGCTCGATCATCTCCTGCCAGCTGAGAGTCAGCCCAGCTTGATCGCGTTCAGTCAGCTGAGAGTCAGGCCAGCTTGATCATCTCCAGCCAGCAGAGAGTCAGCTCAGCTCAATCATCTCCAGCCAGCAGAGAGCCAGTCCAGCTTTATCATCTCCCGCCAGCCGAGAGGCAGCCTGGCTCGATCATCTCCAGCCATCAGAGAGTCAGCCCTACTTGATTATCTCCAGCCAGCCAAGAACCAGCTCTGCTCAATTATCTCCTGCCAGCGGTGAGCCAGCCCTGCTCGATCACATCCAGCCAGCCAAGAGCCAGCCCAGATTGATCATTTCCCGCTAGTGGTGAGCGAGCCCTGCTCGATTGCATCCAGCCAGTCGAGACCCAGTGTAATGACGGTACCAGGTACACTTGACTTGTAAGTATACCTGGCCTCATAAGTGCACTTGGCCTCATAAGTGCACTTGTCTCACAGGTACACTTTGCTCATGAGCGTACTGGATCTCATAAGTACACTTGGCTTACACTTGGCTTCTTAAGTGTACTTGGCCTCATAAGTGTACTTGGCAGCCAAGGCCAGATAAGCGCCCTTCATAAATAGTCTGAATCTTTTCCACCCCCTTACATTCAACCGTATTTGCACTCTAAGTTCTAAGTTCTAAGTTCTAAGTTCAAAGTTCTAAGTTCTAAGTTGAACTCTATGATACTTCTCTCTCTCTCTTGCACACAGTCACTATCTTTATTTGCAATACTAACAGATGTACAGACAATTTTAACTGAGGTAACCAGCCAGTCCTTATCGATTATCTCCAGCCAGCTGAAAGCAAGTCCGGCTTGATCCCGTCCAGCCAGCCAACAGCCAACACTGCTTGATCGCGTCCAGCCAGTCGACCGCTAACACTGCTCGATCGCATCCAGCTAGTCGACAGCCAGCACTGTTCGATCGCATCCAGTCTGTTGACAGTCAGCCAATGGCCAGCCTGGCTCGATTGTATCTAGTCAGTCGACAGCCAGCTCAGCTCGACCTCCAAGTGTACCTGATCTAAAATACTAATGCTTCAGTCCAGATCTACTCATTGCATACAGCCAGCCGAGAGCCAGCACGGCTTGATCGCGTACACCCAGCAGTGATCCAGCATGGCTTGATCGCATCCAGCCAGCTGACAGCCAGTACGGATCGATCACGTCCAGCCAGCAGTGAGCCAGCCAATCTCAATCGTCTCCCACCAGCTGAGCCAAGCTAGCCCAACCATTTGCATCCAGCCTATATTGATCTTCTCCACCCATCCACTAGCTCCAAGTACTGTCCCATGTACATCCAAGATCTACTATGATTTGTTGTATATAGTTAGCAATAAATTTTGAATCAAGTGTGACTTCAAGTAAATAAATCAAGGCTGTGGTCGGGAATCAAGACTGCAACCGTACAGTGTGCTATATCTGGAAATGAATACTCCACCTGTAAGTGTGTACGGATGCAAATGCTGTATCTGAAAGTGCATCCGGATGCAAAAGCTGCATCTGTAGTGCCAGGGTAGTGTTAGAGTACAACGATGCTCAAGAGGTTTCGATTGAAGCGTAAGATATACTCTAGGTCTACCTTTATCCTGAGCGCAATATGGTTTGTTTTTCAATGTAGACCAGGATGGTACAAGTGCTATCCCTGTACCATATCAAATATTTACAAGATATCACTTGATCCAGTTATTATAACCAATGAAATCAGAAGACCTGATATACAGTCAACCACACCACTACAAAGGAAAGAGGGAGGATTACTAGATCGATACTCGGGCAGCTCATTCCATTGATAATACGAAGACAGCTGAAAAGTTGTAGATACGAATGTATCTGAGGTAACATCATAGCTGATGAGGCTCCAACAACTATGCAAATGCATACTGCTAACAATAATACCCTTCATGATCGAATGGATACCATTTGCCTTGAGGCTAAGGAATCAAAGGGATACAATTGTTCTGAACTACAAATATATGAAGGACTGATACCAGTATGGATTGTATTTGTCTGGGTAGGAGATCATAGCGGAGAGGTACAAAGGATCCTGCAGAGAAGTGAAGTGTGGATTGTCAGAAGAGGACATTAGTATGAAAGGTAGTTAGGTAGAGAAGCCCATGAGAAACGCATAGATAGAAGTAATTGTCAAAGCGAGAGAAACATGATATAAAGACCTCCGGAATCTTGAAGGGTAGAAGGGCAAGCTTCTTGACAAGGAAAACAAGCCTTAACAATATACATATTGTAAAGCCAAATATGTTTGCCTTGAATCTTTATCTATAGTGACATTCACATCCTGAGCGAAACTTCATAACTTCCACCACAACTTCTGAAAGCAGTAAGAATACTACTTGTACTGATAACCCTGAAGTGATGCTCCCAATGTTACACTCTGATATATGTCTGGAACCCCGCCCTCCGCCTGTGGAGTCTACGACGTCACCTGGGTGGCTGCCGGGGGTGCCACGAGCTCATTTGAGTCCGCGGCCTTTAACCTGTTTCTCCGCTAGGGGTCCACAGGGCTAGAAGTCGACTGGATGTCCAGTCGACCTCAGCAGGTCGTATGCCATAGGCACGACCAGCACCTCCGGTTCGTCAACCGAAGGGCTATCATATTCTCCTATATACAAAAGGATAACCATTTGCCCAATCCTGATCAGGGATATGGAGAGGATGCATCCATTCCCGCTAGGAGATACGACGACATTGATGTGCATCCATTCCCGCTAGGGGATACGATGACTTGATGTGCATCCATTCCCGCTAGGGGATACGATGACTTGAGGTGTGATTTTGTTCGCCTTCGTACTTGCTTATCCGTCTCGTAAAATCGCACAATGGAGTATCGGCTTGACCTGCTTGACACTTTAGAAAATTCAGGGGTTAAACTTCCCACTCAGAGCCATCGGTAGTCTTTCTCTGTAAGTGCACTTCCGTGCTCGTGTAATCGTTCTGCGTAGGTGCACTTCCGTGCAATGCTGACGCTCCATAAATGAGCTTGCAGCTTCGTTCGTGGATGCTAACGCTTCGTAGGTATACTTTGGCGCTTCCGCTCAGTTCGGAGGAAGGTAATCGTCAAGTGCGCTTGAGAGCTTCCGCTCAGATCGGAGGAACGAAATCTTCAAGTGCGCTTCTGAGCTTCCACTCAGATCGTAGGAAGGTGATCGTCAAGTGTACTTGATCGAACGCGTTTATCGTCGATGACGATGAATCGACGCGTATAACGGTATCGTCGATGAAGGCTTCGCTAGCACTTCGAGTTGCTCAATAGGTTACCATAGATGGCATTCTGACTAGTTTCGATCGTCCGTTCGTATGCGAATGCTTTTGTCGAACGCACTTCAAGGACTTCTCGGTGGTGGCCATCAGGCCGGTAACGAGTGTATCGCGGTCGATTGACCTCCGAATCGTCTCGGAATTGACTCTGCTCACGTCAATCAATTCCAATAGACGGAATACTTATCTCGAATCATCACCCTAGCGATGATAATCTGTATGGGTTCCGAGTAGTGACGCGTTTCTTCGGGGTCAATTGACCTCCAAATCCTCTCTGATTCGTCTTGAACTTCCGTTCGTATGCGATGGATCCCGTTAAAGGTTTTTCGAGGACTTCTCAGCAGTGGCCATAAGGGCCGGTGACGCGTTTCTCGGGATCGATTGACCTCCGAATCGTCTGTATAACGTTCACAGTTGGTGATGCGACTCTTCGAATCGTTTGACCTCCGAATCGCCTCGGAATGATCTCGGCAACCGTGGATTCCCGATATAGAGATACTTATGAAGTTTCGATGCTAGTAGATCTCGAAAAGTGAGGTGTTGCACGTGTTCGAATTCGTCATGTGGAGTAGTAGCCTACTTGGCCGGCGACACCTCACCCAGGGCCAATTGACTTCGGAATCGTCTCTGCAGCAGTCAATTGACTTGATTGACAGGTATACTTATCCTGATTCATCGTTCTAGTGATGATACTCGTTGTAGGTCGAGAATAGAGTTTTCAAGTTCTCAGGAGTACCTATCATGGCAGGTGACGCGTCTCTCGGGACTGACTGACATCTAAATCATCTCGGAATCGTCCCTACTATCGTCAATCAACTCAATTGGATGATTACTTATCTTGTATCGACAATCTAGCGATAGTTCTCGGACGCGGAGGTTACGGCGTGTCGCGACGCGTCGAAAAAGTAAAGAAATCACGAAATCCCGTGAGCGAAACGTATCTGGTGACTGAAAAGCGATTATAGTGTAAGGACGTACGCCCTCGTATGGATGGATATGCGTAGATACGGTTGCAAACGGGAATTAGTGATAAAGTAGTATATTCGGTATGAAGTAAGATAATCGCTACTGTGACAAAAGCACTTCGGGAGGTGATTATATATGAAGGGCGCTTACCCGCCCTCGGCTGCCACGTGCACCTGGCACCGCCATTACAGCCGTGCTGGCTCTGGACTGGCTGGACGCGATTGAGCCATGCTGGCTCTGGGCTTACTGGATGCGATCGAGCTGTGCTGGCTCTGGACTGGCTACATGCGATCGAGCCGTGCTGGCTCTCGGCTGGCTATACGCGATCGAGCAGTGCTGGCTCTCGGCTGGCTGTATGCGACGAGCAGATCTGGATGGAAATATTAGCATTTCGATCAGATATACTTGGAGGTCGAACCGGGCTGGCTTCCGGCTGGCTGGAGATGATCAATAAGGACCGGCTGGTTACCTCAGTTGAAATTGTCTGTACATCTGTTAGCATTGCCAATAAAGACGGTAACTGTGTGAGAGAGAGAGAAGTATCATTGAGTTGAACTTAGAACTTAGAACTTAGAACTTAGAACTTAGACCTTAGAGTGCAAATACGGTTGAAGGTAAGGGGGTGGAAAAGGGTCAGACTATATATGAAGGGCGCTTGCTCAGCCTTGACCGACAGAGCGAGAAGACATGGTGAAACTGCGATCAGAGGGCGATATGCAATTCGAAACTGAAATTAGCAGACGAAATGCAACGCGATGCATGGTATTGATGCCTGTCGCAGAGTAAGCCACCACCGGGATATCTCTGATGGCTCTGATGGAGCGCATCCACTCTGACAGAGCCATTCCAGCCGGACGGAGCCATTCCGGCTGGATGGAGCTATGCAGGCCAGATGGAGCCATTCCGGCCGGACGGAAAATTCTTTTGCTGATGATACAGTTGCAATTATTGTCATTATCACTGCACGTCCTCCTGTCCAGTATTCAAATCAGCTGTTATTTCAAGAAGTCAACTAATGATGTACAGTTTTTGGAAACACATTTACATTTCTTTTCTTTCAACCTTCTGAAGACCTACCAATTCAGATATTTCCGGAAACAGCAGTCGATTCAGAAATTAATGTCTGTATACAAAAAATATTGTTACTGCTAAATGAAATTGTTCAATGTTGCTGTCATATATTTCAGAATCCAAACTCTTGAACCCTTTCGATAGTATCAATGCTATCCTTTTTCAATCCGAAGTACTTCTTGAAGTCTATTTCTGTGATATATTAAGACCAGTCTCCCCATGGAATATTTATTGTACAGAAGTAGCAGCTAACAGAGGAGGGCTAAAGACTGATGATCTAGTTTTTCAGAACTTTTAGGAAAGGTATTACAGACTACATTTTGATTGCCAGGATCAAAACACTTGTTACTCTAAACATATCTGTAGAGGAATATATACCACAGTAGGAAGAGCTCATATAGTCCAATCTATAATTGTGACACTGCGACAAAAGACTCCACATACAGATTATAATTAAATGCAATATGTCATCTTACTAGCTGAAACTTTGTTTGCACAATTAAATATTCAGGACCAATTTGGAAGTTCTAGAACAATCACTACAATTCTGAATAGTCAAGATATCACTGAGATGTCTTTGTCGGAATTTGGCAACATTTCTATTTCAACTTTGTGGATAATTCGAAGTTTTTACTCAGATTATTCCAGAACCTCTCGGACCACCTATATATCTGACCATTTATCAATGCCATAGATTATAATTTTAACAGGAGGACTATCAGCAAGATAAGCAGCTCAGAATAATGTGTTGTTGGTAATGGAGCATATCTATATTAGACAAAAGATTACTACTAATCTGAGTCAGCTTATGAGCGAGGAGTTAATACAATATATCATTAGTATGTGGGAATCTCCACAGTTATTATCAGTCACAGTCAACAGTTCACAATAGGGGGAAATTGAAATCTTAAAAGTCCAATTAATACAGCAAGTGATAATATTGGGAGAAGTTATGGAAAGAGCAAACAGCTTGCTTACAGAAGTAAAGGTACTCAAAGCTGAGAATATTACAGTTGAAAAGGAACTTGAGATATCCATAAATCAAGTTACAGTCTTCAACCTGAATATCAGTACAGGAACTTCCAAGCAAAAGCCACGGATCCAGAACAACAACTGATAGCACAGATCCCTGAGTATATAGATGAAGAGTAACAAGATATGGAAGATTCACAATAACAATTGAAGTTAAAGGTGGAGAGAACTAAAAGATATTGTGATCAGGTAGATAGACTACTGGTATTGATACAGATCAGAAACAACAATGGATCTGGAAGTCACAACAAGGGCAGCAAAAACCTGCATTTTTCAAGACAAGACAGATAGAAGCTTTCAGAATGGAAGATTTCGTTGTCTATAACAATTGTTGATTAATCCTTATGGAAATGCAAGAACTAGTCTTCAGCAATCAGAACCAATGAGCCACTGCAGAAAAAGAACTCCGAAAGATATGAAAAAAAGACAGGAAATATTGACAGTATTATATGGAATACCAAAGATACCTAGCAGATATCGAGTATACCGAAGTAGCTTAAAGTAAAGGTCTGCAATTAGAAAAATCTGACGAGGTGAAGGATTCCTTATAATATTGCGATCTGCCCCAAAAGCTGATAAACTTTGTTACGTTGTGCTCAAAAGGAGATCTCCCGATGATAGCAAGAGCAGGAGAACATAGGCCCTGAAGATTCATGGCAAATTCGAGAAGTTCCAATACTATAGCTACTCAATTTTCGGAATCTGTACTAATAGATATAGTATCAGGATATCACGGTCCAGTACCTATAGACGAATTGGTGGTGACAGGAAAAAGAATAATACTGGTAGTAGGAATAAAATGAAGGAAAGGTGTATTGTGTATAAAATATGGAGATTGAAGACATTTCACAGCAAATTGTCCAAGGATGTTGAAGGCAATATCGAGTCAGGTAGATGAAATTCCATTTGAAAAAATTAGAATCTGAATACAGGAAAGAAGAAGGAATTGGAGTAGGGAAAGTTCTAGGTCAGTATAATATGGATTGCCATTGTAGTGAAAACAAATCTGCTTTATCAGCAAAAGTTAGTTTCAGTGTTGAAATTGTATAGTATTCCAATTAGAGCATAGAAATAAAAGAGTTTTCAATGGAAAACAAATACCTAGTTGTGAAATATTTCCTGACAATTAAAGAGAAGCTTGTGAATATGCATGATGCAAAGCTACAGCAATATCCTTTGTTGAAAAAGATGTTGTTTCCCATCATCTTTTGGAAGAAGATAAATTACGAGAATTGAGAGAAGAAGAGATAATTGATGGAAGACCTATCGAGTGGGGAACAATTACCACAATGGTCAAACTCAATCTTGGAACACATAATCATCAGCAAACACTATCAACATTTGTTACAAAGTTAGAACATTATCTAATTGTATTAGGACGTTCTTCGTTACAAAGTTACAATATCACTATTAAGTTTCAGAGTAGGAGAATTAGTTTTGACAGTACCTATTGTCAGAAGCATTGTCAATATTATTCAAGAATTTGGATAGGGAGGGATCATATGAAAACAACCAAAGATCCAGCTAAACTTAAGCTAGACATATATGCAATAGAAATGACATTATCTCTGGGTTAGATCAAAACAGAAAGATTCAAAGTATATTTGCTTATGGTGTATAAGATTAAAATGGCTTTCGATATGTAAGACATATAAGAAAAATAGTTCAAGCAGGAAATTCTGATGGAATATCATGATTTCTTAGTGTTGTGTAATAAATTAATTGCAGAACAACTTCCATCACTTTGATCCTACACTTGCAAGATTACCTCACAGAAATAGTTTACACTACCATTTGAATCAATTTACAGGCTCATCAGAGTCAAATTGCAAGGGCTAAAAGAATAGATCAAAAGAAACCTTTTGAAGGGGTATATCTGATCATTAATATTACTGTGTACAGCTTGAGTATTGGTTGCAATGAAATAAAGGTTTACATTGTGGACCATGAACAATACGATTCTGAATACTATGACTGCGATGACAATATTTCTGTCCACCACCTCTTGAATAAGTGGTGTTTGTTTTGAGTTGAGAACCTCACTCTGAAGGCTATACATATGATTGCGAATTGCATCTGGTCTACTAGAGATGTATGTTGTATTCTTGGATATTTGGTCCTATCTGATAAAATCTCTCTACAGCTATTTGAGACAACTCGACTCAACAGTATTATCGGCAATAAACCGTCGGATGTTCGTACCATTGAAGAACCGGTTTGGTTCAAGCGAAACGGATTCTTGCTAAGCCATTCGCCTTCATCTCCACCATTTCGGCCCACAAGTGCAAACGAAAATAAGTAAGCAAGTTCTTGTTTGATCAGCTTGATGTTTAGTTCATCTGGTAACTAACATCACGTGCTACAGGATGAACTAAAAATCGAGCCGATCAGACAAGAACTTGCTACCCTATTGTCTTTCGAAAATCGATGGTTCGCAAACCAGTTTGTGACAAACCTTGGAACTTCACCAAACAAAGGATCGAATCCGCTTCGAACTCCTGGTAAGTTTGATCCGCCATGAACGGATCCACTTCATTGCCAATACTATTCAACAGAAATGACTACCTGACTCCCTGCATTTCTGTTGCATGTTACAACACTCACATCATTTCAGCTATTCTGTAGACAATAGCTATAATGCCTACAAGAATATCCTGATTATTCCACCACCACCACCAGCACCACCCCTTTGCCACATATATCTTGTTTCTCCTCACCAGCCTAGAACCTTACTCCTGTCTCCAGATAAATTTCAATAAACCATTTGGCAATAATACAATGAGAGGTACAACTGCAGGTGAATACCACTTACCAGAACAGATAAAATATTATTCAAGACGTGTCCACTGTATATGGAGCTGTATTATATAGGAGTTAACTATCTGGAGTGAATTTGACCACTGTGATAACAGGGTCAACAGGTGATGCTGAGGTGCCATCGCAAGTGATGTTACCATTGCAATTAGTATTGGCAATGAACTGAATCGGTTTGTGGCATATCGAATATTACTGGTATTTGAAGCGGATTCGATCTGAGGTTTGGCGAATTTCCAAGGTTCAATTCAAATCTTGAACCAAATCCCACAATTGCCAATGAAAATAAGTTAGCAGGTTATGGTCTGATCGGCTAGATTTGTAGTTCACCCTGAAGCTAACATTAGGCACTACAAGATGAAATACAGAACCAGCCGATCAGACAAGAAATCACTTACTTATTTTCTTTTGAAATTATGGGATGAAATGGTGAGTTATGAGGCGAATAGATTGGCAAGAATTCGGTTGGTACAAATCAAATCAGTTCGTCAATAGTATGAAATTCTGACGATTTGTTGCCAATACAAATTGCAATTGGTGGAGTTGATATTCAACATATTTTAAAAGCTATTGTAATTGGTAGAGGTATTAATACCTGATATTGAGGTATCATCAGGACATGTCGACATCTCAATGCATAGTATTGAGGAATTTTCAACATTAGTAGTAATTGATTCTCAGCAACATATCAATACCAGTATGAAACTCTCACAGCTTGGAGTATCAGATTTGTCTCCACCATATATAGATCAGGAATTGAAGTGATAATGTTTAGAATATCTGATGAATACTGCCACTGATTAGTATACTGTTATTCATTTGCAGAAAATGATGGGTTGGATTAGTTTGGATATTTTTATATTATCTTTGGATTGGGTAGAGTTATGTATGCATTTTAAAATATTGTTTCAACTATTTAGTATCTCGTTTGAATTTTCTTAACATTATTGTACTTGAATTCTTGAGTGCAAATAGATCATAGTAGGTAGGTATTTGATTGACTGATTTCTGTATATCTCCCTGATCAATATTCACATTGACTGCCATATTAATAATGTGTTAGAGACTAGATTCTTGATTTTTGACGTTGTGATTGCATTTACCCATGGAAGTTATATCTGTTCTGGACAGAATTGAATTTCCATCGTTCGGAATTATTTCTATTTTATTTGAAGTTATACAAATATACAACTATAAAAATATATAATACCTTCATGATGAGCTAATACGATATTGTATCAATGTGTAAGTTTCCAAACCAACTTCTCAGCTGCAATACAGAGTCATATAACAGACTATTTGAATATTCAATCAACATTCATCTGCACCATTACCTTGAAATTGTAATTCTATCCACTGTATATATGCTCTTTTAGCACTACATCTGTACTCTTTCTGCAGTTTTTGTCAGTCTTTCTACTATTCTATTTTTCTGCCTTTCTCCATTACTACATCTTTAGTGTTTTCTGTCTTCCCAGATATGATTTGAACAATAATGTCACTGCAGAAAGTAGTATTCTCAATTTGTCAAGCTACTCTTATCACTCCTGAGGTTGTCTTCCCAATATCATGTACTGCAATTACTGCAATGAGGAAATCTACTTTGCAGCCTGACAGGCCGAAAAGAATACAGATGAAGGATAATCTATCACCCATCGATAGTTGAAATACTTAGGTTACTTCAATATCTACAAACATTGTATCCACATCCAATACAGATCTCCTGCTACCACTACCCTCTCCAAATGAACAATTGAATTCAAATTTGATAGCAGCTAGTATCAGTTCAATCAGTATTGATGCTGCGATGACGGTTGGTCATTTCCAGAGTTCATACTAATGATCAGAAAACGATTCCTGTACCATACCATATCAGTCATTCCCACACATGGGTAAAGTATCTAGAGTATCTAGAAAATCGGTTGGCAAGGTAATATATAAGTCTGTAATGATACAATGTGAGGTACTGTAAAAACAACTCTTGGGGTTAGGTATTCGTACAGTTTCATATCACTCTGTACAGTATCTTGGAACACTTAATATACTGTGTAATTTGTCTGGCCAGTACAATTGCATGGTGCTTGCTGCTCGGTGGCAATACAGCTGAGGGCATTGTAATGAGGATGCTATGAACTGTATATATTACCATCTTACATCCTGTACATTATACAATAAAGTGAGCCTATCACAAAGTAATGTATATTATATCTATATGCAGTTTTACACAAGGTTGATATCCTATTCTGTTCACAACTGTATTCTACTCGTCTTCCATCAAAAACTAAATATGGTTACAAGTGGCTAGCCCTAAATGAATATTGACAATCGATCCTTTATTCTTCAAGTTGGACGAAATGGACTCCTTTGGAACTGAGTGAGCCACAGCTGCAATATTGCATGTAATAATAACTGTGTATTAAACTCCAGATGATGACTTCACTACTCTGAATAGCTTCGAGGTACTCTGCAGCATTACACTGTTGGTGGCTTTGTTACTTTCATATATCCTATCCAATAAGTTTCCTTTCTGTCCGAATGGATGACTCGCAGCTTGAATTGACAAAGCATACAGTACAGTAAGTATCCCTCGAGTACCTTGTGGGACAGCTCCTGCCCCTGCTTATGTTGAGAAGTTCAAACTCATACCCAGTCATGGCAAGCAGTACTAGTATAGCATCGTTTATATCCAGTATATCTGAGCTTCTGAATCATGTGCTCGTTATGCATGTTGCTTGATTCTACCATATATCCATTGTAAATTGTGGCAGTAGTACATAAAAGATCATCTGAATCGATATTGGCCTTCTTGAAGTGTAGGAAATGGCAGGTGATATCATATTGACAATTTCATACGATGTCGTCCCTGATTGTTTTCAAGAGGACATGAAATTCCTTGACATTCTCCTTTCCTTTGTACTGCTGCGAAGATATGAACCTCAACAAATGATATTTAGTGGTTGCATCTGCTGTCACTTCTGATGTCACTTCTGTCATCGTCTGTGGAGCAGTTCGTTTAAAGTTACATACATTGTATTTGGCCTTTCTGATAGAGAATGCATCGCTTGGAAGTTAGAAATTGATTATCTGAGTATGGAAATGTTCCGTCTTATTGGAGATATTACATACATCGTTAATCTGCTTCCAGTGAGACATTGCCAGATCTCCATTGATCTCTGTTGAAGTAGACAGTACATTCAATCTGCTCTCGGAAGTGCTGTATAGGATGTATTGTGAGAAGATTGAAATCGCTATCCTGTTCAATCTATTTGGCTATTTGTCCATCGATGATACCTTTCCATATGTCATAAATGGACTGTTTGAAGGTTGTCGCTCTTTTCTTATTTTTCATGGAATTCAACTTGCCTTCCTGAATGGCTCACAATTCTGTAAATATCTTTTTGGCCTCTGCTACAAGTCATTTGCCAGCCCTGAATTGTTGAAACACATTTTTCCAATTGTGAAAGTGACATAGAGTATTGTTCATGTGGTGTAGTATTTCTTCATCATAAAAGTCATACTGATAATGATAACACAATTCAATATGAGAACGAGAGTACTCAACTGCATGATCCAGAACACCACAGTGTGTAGGACTTGGATACTGTAGAGCATTGAATACGACACCCATAAGGAATCTGTCATCGTCTTGATTTCTCCTTCTTTCCAACACTAAATCTCTTTATATTCACATCCTTACTTTGTCATATCAAGGTATGCAGCCACCAAGAGCCAAATATTATGTAACTTGTCAAGCTGCTTATATTTGGATCTGAGCTTCCAATCTCAGCCTCCTCCAGATCCGATTCGGAGGTGAAATATTGAAGAAGAATAGTACTATCAACACACACAGCTTTCCTGCTGATGACCACAGCAGGCATTGAGTTCTCTACCTGTTGGATCTTACACTTGACTGTAGCAAGAGTATTTCTATACAGTCTCTGTTGGTAGCTCTCCAGTAGTGTATTTCAGGTATTCATCGAGAATGTATATGTGTCTGTGACACCAGATGAGATTAACAACTTGCAATCCGTTGCAGCGCAGCAGGATGCATTCTTACCACCATCGTACTTGTTGTTGAAGTAGTTCGAGCGATCAGACCTGTTCGCTTTCAACTTTGACTTGGAAGCTTTTGGAGGAACACCTTTATTCTTTTGCCACTCCAGGAGAGTATGGTGCAATGCGGTGCAAATAAAGATAATCAGTGGCGAGGGTATATGACCGTCCTTATCGTCAATCATGGAATAATAAAATCCATCAGTATACTTACCACGATTATTCGACCGATAATATAATTTGATGTAGATAAAGCCTGGGATTGCTTCCGCAGGGAGGTAATGTGTATGCTGGCTATTCGTTAGCAGCTTTCGACTATCTCTGCGTTGGATTTGGACTGTGTACACTACCGCAAGGTAGACTCCTACGTGAGCGACCTGAGAGAGATTCGAAAAATAAGGGAGATGCAGTATAGACCGCTCTAGACTCTTAATCACTATCACCCATGATGATACTTGGAGACGAGATCCCTTGAATAGTATTCAATTATGGTGTTAACTGCCATCAGATTAAACTCAGATTAAACTCAGCATTGATATTCACTGTTACAGCATTGTTTGAAGGTCTATTTGCACCGCTTGAAGGGTATTTATGCTGTCTTGGTGCGATTATCATAGTATTGCACTCATTCTTGGCACAATACTTCGAACTATCGATTGTGTACATCTTCAGCTTGCCGGTCAAAATCCCCATTTGGCAGAGCTAAAAGCATTGCAAAGCAAACAATGACATATTCTCTATCATATGATATCAGTTTCGTTTGCTTTTTCCACTGCTAGGTGTATTGGTAGACGTGTTGGATGGTTGTACAGTTGGGACAACCTGAGAACTACTCAGTGTATCGCCCATAACGATACTTGGGGACGAGATTCCTTGAAAAGTATTCTATTATGGGGTTAACTGCCATCATATTGAACTCAGATTTAACTCAGCATTGATATTCACTGTTACAGCAAAATCTGAAGGTCTTTTTGCACCACTTGAAGGGTGTTTATACCTTCTTGGTGCAATTATCATAGTATTGAACTCGTTCTTGGCACAATACTTTGAACTATCGATTATGTATATCTTCAGCTTGCCAGTGAAAATCTCCATTTGGTAAAGCTAAAAGCATCGCAAAGCGAACAATGATGTATTCTCTATCATATGATATCAGTTGCATGTACGTTTTCCACCGCTTGATGTGTTGTTAGCCGTGTTGGATGGTTGCACAGTTGGAACAACCTGATAACTACTCAGTTTACTCCAAGATGCACAATGTCTGAGCGGTAAAGGTGGTATATGATACACAAGCAACGTCTGGCATCGTAAACCTTCCTCACTACGAGTACTAAATCTCCTCTCGAGGTTTCTCATTCATGAGGTGACTGGTGGTGGTTCAAGATGAATGCTGGGCTTTTTTGTATTTGATAGCCAATAAAACACAGGATATGAATCAAAATTATCATATCTCACAAGTTAAATCAAGAAATTGCAGGAACTTGAGTATATATGTCCCTTCTTCCCATCTACAGCTCCTTTCTCTTTTCCTCTCGTATTAAACACATTTCCAGTATCCTGAACTCTCTCGACATCACGTGACTTGCACAAAACAATGTCTTACATTCCACAACACATCCGACTACCTACATAACATTGTACGTTCCCGTTAGTCTTTCTTCCGCTACATAAGACTGTATCATAATGCTAACACCTCGGATGTAATTCATTTTCAACTAACAGCGATAGCATCAAAGGGCAGCCTCAAAGGGATGGGGAAGGCAACTGCTGGGGCAAACATGCCGACATTGGTTATAAATCGATGTCTGTCATTGAAATGGGAGTGAATAAAGGGGTTCATCTCGAAACACATCCGTGGACTCATATGCATATGCAATATTTGTGGCATCAAGGATGATAGGGCATGAGACCACTTCTATGATATAATCTTCCTTGACCCAGTCACCACTCGCCACACTGCACAATTTCAGCTGATGTGACCGCACAGCAGGAATAGGTGTTTGCCTTTTCAGGAGTGGTGGGCTGCCTTTCACTCATATTTGGGGCAAATATTTGACAACACCCGTGACCAAATGAACAATTGGAAGAGGAACAAATCCCATGCCTTGTGGGATCAAGTCGATCGCTCCAATCTGCAGAAACAACCAGCTTGGGGAAGGTTAAATGCAGTGGCCAGCAATTCTCTTGGTACGGTAGCGATAATCTCAGGGTAAAGATTGAGACGCCATGCTGTCAGCAGTACAAGCCATTTGACTTTCTGGCCATTAGGCCACTCAATTGGAATGAGATAATCGATGAGGATGATGATGATGAGAACTGAGAAGATCCCGGAGTGCCAAGTGGTGGAAGGAGCCATCCTGGCAATGGCAATAGCAATGACGATAGTGAAGGTGAGGAGGATATGCAGGATGGTGAGAAAGGGACCGGGAAAGAGAAGGGTACGAAGGATGGGAAGGGAAAAGGGAAGGCGACTGAGGACGGGAAGGGGAAGGAGAAGGAAACAGCGGAAGGAAAGGGGAGGAGAAGGCAACAGAGAAAGGGAAGGGGAAGGGGAAGGGGAAGGGGAAGGGGAACTGGAAAGGGAAAGGTATTGTTAAACAAATTCCTGGGAGAGAAAGCTCGCAGAGCGGTGGAAAGGCTACTGGGAGCAAGGGGAATGGACAGCCTAACAGACCCATCTGAGATGATATCTCTCATGCCGTTGCTTTGCAGTTGCAGAAGGAAATGTATGAGGCAGACTCAGATACGGAGGGCTAACTAGAGTGGGTATATTTAGAGCTGGAAGAATCACCCGTTATGTCAATTGCCTCAGATGATGATATCGACTCTACCCAGGAGTCGGACAGTGAATGTCACTCAGATTCTGATATGGATATTCACATAGAGGATGATGTGGATGTACCGTACTGTATTGATGTAGACGGCGATGTGGATATGGAAAGGGACGGTGACGATGAAGAGGAGGAAGATGAAGAGGAGAAAGATGAGGAGGAGAAGGATGAGGAGGAGGATGAGCAGGAGGAAGAGAATGAGGATGAGGAGGAGGATGAAGATGAGGATGATGACAAAGAACAATGGACGATTGGTCAGGGAGAGATGGTAAATACATCGGCTGCTGATGTAGATAGCATGGTAGACTATCAGCCAATTGTGCTATCTGAGCAAGACCAGGAGATCTGTGAGTGTACCCCACGGCAACAACCTCCGGTGCCTGCCCCACGGCTAGTGTTGGCAACGAACCGTCCGGGATCCGTAGCATTGACGAACTGGTTTGGTTCGAGCGAACCCAGATCCTTGCCAAGCCTTTCGCCTCAAACCCCACCAATTCGACCTACAACTGCGAACAAAATTAAGTAAGCGAGTTCTTGTCCGATCGGGTCGATGTTTAGTGCATCTTGTAGCTAACTTCTCCCGCTACAAGATGCGCAAAAATTCGACCCGATCGGACAAGAACTCGCTTACCGATTATCGTTCGAAGATAGATAGTTCGCGAACCGGTTTGTAACAAACCTTGGAACTTCGTCCAAACCTCGAATCGGATCCTTGTCGAACCCCGCCTTAGTTCGATCCGTGACAAACCGATCCGGTTCATTGCCAACACTATCCACGGCTACAAACCCTGATACATCGCCCATGAGTATGAATTCCGGAGACTCATCCCCTCAGTGGACTGGAGTTTCTGGGGCTTGTGATGCCACAAAACCTCGTCCAGTGGTGCCAACTCTACGAGAAGCTGAGGCAGCCAGAAATACATCCGATATCGATGTGGATCTGCAGCTGCTCGGCGAATTGGCAGGTGGCGACAGTCTCCCCGATTTCCCTCTTCCCGATGTCCCTCTCTCTGAGGTGTACCTAGATGGCTTGGTAGGTGAGGAGTGTACTAGTCCTGCGTTGCAGAGGAGGCAATGATTATTGCGTTCGGATCAGGGTCAGGTTCTTGTCTTGTAAGTTTCCTTTGCTGTAATCTATTCATCTCAGGTACTGATTAAGGTACATGTGGAGGTGTATTGTTCGCTTAGTGTTTTTTTGTTTTCTGGTATTACACCTCATAAGCTTTATATCACCAAAGGCTATCAGAGTGGGGTCACCTATGATCACTTGATGATAGCCACATCGGGATAGTACAAGCGCCATCCCTGAATGTCATCGAAACTACACAGAGTATCACTCTCACCCAACGAAATCAGATGAGCTGTCATTCAGTCAACCACACCACTGATAAGAAGTTAAGGGTGGTTATTGGGACGATGTCCTGTCAGCTCATGCCATCGATAATGCGAAGGCAGCTGATAGGCTGCAGATACCAAAGCACCTGCATTTGCAGTATAGCAAATGAAGCCTCTTATGTCCTTCACGATCGAAAGGATACAAATTGTCTGGAAGCAATGATATCGAAAGTATAGGATAGGTCCGGACTACAGAAGTCCGAAGGACTGATGTCAGTAGGGGTTCTATTCGTCTGATTTAGAGATCTGAACGGAAACAAGCGGAAGGTCCGAAAGAGCATTGACGGGCAGGAAGGGTATTGGTGCAAAGGGAAGGTGAGGTAGAAGAGCTCATGAGAAGAGTGTAGATAGAAGTAATTGTTAGAGCGAGAGGATGGAGGTATAAAGTCCTCTAGAATATTCCAGAGTAGCGGGGCAAGCTTCTGGATGAGGAGAACAAGCCTTAACAATATACGCATTGGAAAGCCAAACATCTTTGTCTTGAATCTTTATCTTTAGTGACTTTCACATCCTGAGCGAATCTTCATAACTTCCATCACAAGCAAGTCCTGAAAGCAGTAAGGATACTACTTGTACTGGTAAACCTGGAGTGATGCTCCCAGTGTTACATTATATTGTTAGCAAAGAAACACTTCTGTTGAAGCTATCTTTCTACCCTCCAAGCAGTCAAAGGTCCTTGATACTTATGCGCTTTTATATTGCAGATATTGGTTGCCACATCTCACAGGGAGAGTGCTGGTATCACGAGCCACATTTCGATCCCATTACTAGCTGGGAAAATAAATCTCTCCCTAAGGGAAGCTACCACTGTGAGCCAGTACGTGAAGAAGACTACATACAGTTAGCATTGGCAGTCACCATTCATCGATCCAAAACCTAAGCACTATACTGCGCTCACCTTCGAAAGCCGCAATTCCTCGTATACCTTAAGATAGTCATTTTACCAGTCCTGATCGGAACGATTGTTTTCCAGATCTGTGAATACTCCATTCACCAGACTACGAACCCTCGTTACAGTTACAACAGGAAGCTAGTGCTAGGTTCCTTGTTGATTGGAATCTCGATTTAGCTCCCTTCTTTAGAACTTGGAACTTTTATAGCAGGATCATTCAAGGACAAGTCTGGGTCATACTCTAAGCAATGACAGATACTGGTTCTGATATGATAATGGGGAAAGCAGTGACGTTGGTAAGAAGAGAAAGTGCATTGATAGTGGCAGACGATAAGGGGAAAGAAGTAGTTCGTTATGAACGCATTGTGCGGAATGATATCCCTGATTGGATAATCTCTTTGATAAACAGCATTGAAGCAGAATTAAACCGAATGGATGAATTGATTATCCAGACTCAAGGAAGCAACATCAAGATTAGGGAAGCATTGCCTGAGTTAGTCAGAGCTTACGAAGTGCTATTGTCTAGGCAAAACAAGATCAAGATGCTGTGGCCTTGGGAGTCGATAACCTACAAAGGGCACAACTGGAACATTACTCAGATATCATTGCCCAGTCACAGGTATTCGCAGCAAATGTTAGCGTTGCAATTGCCATTACAAAACCACAGTCTTCGGAAGCATATGAGGAGCTATGCCTGGCTCTTGAGATGCAAATACAATCCTCATCGGCAGCATGGACCTCTCCCTCTGGCATACAGGAAAAGAGAGAAAGAGCTCAAGAACGGCTCGCTCTCCAAGTACATACACAGCCAGAAGAACTTATCAGTGTCAAACAAAAGGCCAATGAAGAGGCCAAGAGGGTCACAGAACTCAAGAAGAAGACTGACGCTGAGAAGAAGCAGAGATAGAGTGATATAAGGACGACTCGAAGGGATATGGAGAAAAAGTTTCGGGAATTTACAAAGACTCTTATGATCAGGCTATCAGATGAATCCACCAAGAAATACATCAAGTCCCTAGCAAGGTCTGTCCTTGGGTATCAAGAATGAGATATCAAATCCAGTGATGTGGGATTCCGCCTTCGTTACTGTATAGGTACCAAAGGAGAAGGATATTGGGTTAAAGAAGCCATTACTCCGGATCCTGAAGGAGCTCCACCATCACAAGGAGGTTCTGGTTCGGAATCTGGCCTCAGTGGGTCTGAAGATGAGGAAGGAGGTGGAGGTGGTGGTGTCGGTGGAAGCAGAGGAAGTGGAGGAGGCAGAGGTGGTGGTGGAGGTGGTGGTGGAGGCGGAGGTGGAGGTCGAGGTGGAGGCGGAGGTGGAGGCGGAGGTAGAGGTATAGGAGGAGAAGGCGGAAGCAGAGGAAGTAATGTAGGAAGTTTACATCCAAGTCAAGTACCCCTACCTCCTTCTGGTAGCACACACTATAGTACGCCACCTCTCAACCCTCACCTATCAGCCAGATCCTCCAAGAAAGGCAAAATGAAAATGCCTTCAGTCTTCAAGGGGGATAAGAAGGATCCCAAGAAAATCTATCGAAGGTAAATTCAATCAGTGGAACGTTATCTATAGTAATTCCGCGACGAATTCCATGATGATATTGACAAGATCATATGGGTGGGAGGCCTATTGGAAGACAAGGCTCTAGCCTGGTATGATAACCGTGAAGAGGACATGAAGAAGTTCTTCCAGGTTGACAACTGGAAGTCTTTCACCAGTACAATGGAAGAGAGATTTGTCGATAAGCAAGAGGAACAGAAGTCCCTGCAAAAGATGAATGATCTAAAATATACTGGAGATATTGAGGACTACCTGACGAAAATGGAAACCCTCAACTTTCGAGTATGTCTCAGCAGAACCTCTTACATCTATTCCTTTAAACAAGGAATGAATGAGGAAATTCTGGATCGAATGTCAACTGCGGAAGTACCACCCAAAGATGACACAGCCTTCATCGAATTGATGAGGTGAGTGGGTGTATCTTATGAAGATCGGTTGGCAGAAAAGAATAGGTCTCATCAAAATTGTGACAACTCCCAAGGCAAGAAGGGAAACAAGCGAAATAGAGATGAATACCAGGGGCAAGATAAGAACCAAGAAAAGAAGCAAGAGAAGGACAAAGGTTCTGATCCCAAGAAACCTCGAACTGAGAAGAAGGGATCGAAGCCTATTTACACTGATAAGGCTGAAGTCCTTAAGGGTATGCCTGAAAGTTTGCTAGAAGCAAGAGCCAAACGCAACGAGTGCAAGTGTTGTGGATCCTCTGAACATAATCGATGGTTCTTCTTTAGGAACCCCATCAAGGCTTCATCTAGCAAGGAGAACAAGAAATCCAAGGATAAGGAGCAAGCTCTGAAGCAGGAGACTACAGCCTCCAGTTTGAAGGTCACAGCAAGGAGCTTGGCTGACAGGATCACAGCGTCTGCAACTCACATACCTTTGTGAAGGTTGTATGAGGTAGATTCAGGTGGTATGGAAATTGATGATTAAGAGATGCTGGATTTCTTATGTCTTTTCTTAGGTTAAGGATTGCGATCTTTCCTTTCAGGTACAGATACTCACAGACTGTTATATCATGAGTCTAGTTTTAATAAGAAGCGATTTCCTTCTATATATAAAGGGTGCCTGAGGATGAGTTCAGTACTCGAAATATGCTGGTCATATAGTATCCAAGTGCAAATATATGACTACCACATTATCGAATCAATAAATACCTCTATACTATAACTACCACTAGAACCACAATCCGTTGCGGCTGGAACTGTGTCGAAAGACAGTTCATCATGGTTTCCACACGAAAAGACAGAAAGCACTAGGCCTCGGCCGAAGCACCTCAACTTCAACGAAAGAAAGCGAAGCAGTTACCCCTAGAATCAAAGACTAGTTCAAGACCCACAGTATGTATGTTTGCATCATTCAAGCACAAGAAAGACGTCCTGATTAGGGTCCTTTTGGATACAGGGTGTGATACACCTATGATGTCGAAACAGTGGGCCGAGACTAATAGTGTTCCATTGATTACTCGAACAGAATCAAAGTCAGTTATGAACTTCAATGGTGAGATTGTAGGAGGAGCTGGATGGCAGTATACCTTCCCAGTTACTCTTCGGTACGAAAACTATTATATCAAAAAAACCTTCGAAATTGGACCTATGGAATCAGCAACTGATATCATATTACCTTACTGGTAGATCGTCAAGCACGGAGCACTCAGAGGAATCACTCAAGAAGGTGATAAGCTCCAATTCCAATCGAAGCATTGCCATCGGCACTGTACAACAGTAGCAGTCACCTCCTTCTTGATTGAATATGACGATAGCATCCTCAAGTTTGGTACTGATCTACGGTGGATCAGTGTTGTTGGGTCTATACGTATTAATGCAGCAGGCGAAATGGAGATCGATTGGGTTGAGCAAATTCCATAGCAGTATCGAGACTTTCAGTCAGTTTATAATGGAGAAACTGCCAACGCTCTACCACCCCATCGATCATTTGACCATGCAATAGACTTAAAAGATGGGGAGTAGCCTCCATGGAGTCCCATCTATGCTCTTTCTGAAAAAGAACTTTCGGTCCTTAAGGAGTACCTATAAAAAATTCTCGACTCTGGCAAGATTCGTCCAAGCAAGTCCCAAGTTGGAACACCAATACTCTTCGTCTCAAAGCCTCATGGAAGGGGTGTAAGGTTGTGTGTGGATTACAGAGGACTCAACCGCATCTCGATTATGAATAGGTATCCTTTGCTACTTATAAATGAACTTAGGGACAGAGTTACTGGCTCAAAGCTTTTTACGAAGATTGATCTGATGGCTGGTTACAATCTCATTCGAATAACGCCTGGTGACGAATGGAAAACAGTATTGCATACGAGATATGGATACTATGAATACTTGGTTATGCCCTTTGGATTGACAAATGCGCCAGCCTCATTCCAAGATATGATGAACGAGATCCTGAGAGATCTAATCGATCATGGAGTTGTAGTTTATATAGATGAAATGCTCATCTATACCAAAGATGAAGAAGAGCATGTACGATTGAAAAGAGAAGTCCTTCGTAGATTACAGGAAAACATCTTGACTATAGCACCAGATAAGTGTGAATGTTATCAGAAGCAAGTTGAATTCCTTGATTATATCATATCGGTAGAAGGTATCAGCATGGCAGAGGATAAGGTTTATACTATCCTGAAATGGGAAACGCCAGACTCAGTGAAGCACGTTCATTCATTCTGAGGATTTGCCAATTTCTATTGACGCTTCATAAAGCACTTTTCGAGAATCTGCAGACCATTGACAGATCTAACCAAACAAACTGGTGAACGGTTCGATTGGATGGCAAATATACAATGCCAGCAGGCGTTCGATTTGTTACAAAAGTTTTTCACTGAGGCACCAATCCTTCGTCACTTGGATCCTGAACATCCTGTGGTCATTGAGACTGATGCCAGTGACTTCGCTATCAGTGCAGTCCTTTCCCAAGTGATTGATGGACAATTACACCCTGTGGCCTACCACTCTCGCAAGATGGATAAGGCAGAGATTAACTATGAGATCCACGATAAGGATATGCTAGCAATAGTATCTGCCTTTAAGGCATGGAGACGTTATCTCGAAGGTGCAGCCGACCAAATCAGTGTGTTTACCGATCACAAGAATCTTGAGTACTTCACCACTACCAAGATATTGAATCGAAGGCAAGCCCATTGGGCATGGGAACTAGCTTGTTATCATTTCAAGATATTCTACCGATCAGATAGTGCAAATGGGCAACCTGACGCATTATCTAGGCGGTTGGAGTACCACCATAAAATGGGGGGAGATAATATCGAAGAAAACGAAAATCAACCAATACTCCGCATTTTAAGATATGATCAGTTGGTAACATCTGAAGGGGAAACAGTGCCGGTGACAGCAGCGAAGCTACGAGGCGAACAGTTAATGATTTCTTCTGCTAAGTTGAGGTCAATCCCAGTAGTCATGTTCAATTCTTGGTTATTAGAAGCAGTGATAAGTGCTGCAAATATCGACGCTGCATGGCAGGAAGAGTATATTAGAGCAATGGAAGGAAGTACAAGCCCTGACATCTCGTTTGAGAATGATGTCCTTTATTACAAAGGCAGGCTGTGGATCCCAGATGATCTACAATTACGAAAGCAAATACTTGAAGCAGAGCATGATTCGAAGGTAGCAGGACATACGGGACAGGACAAGACAATTGAGTTGGTTCGAAGGAACTTCTTTTAGCCAGAGATGGAGAAATTCATCGAAGACAGCATCCGCTCATGCCCTGAATACCAGAAGAACAAAGGAGCTCATCAGGCTCGCTACGGATTTCTACAACCTCTCGAACTAGCTTACCGTCCATGGGATTCAATCTCTATGGATTCAATCATTGATTTACCTGTATCTGATGGTTTTTCATCGGTCTGGATTATCGTTCACAGGTTCACACAGATGACATACTTTATACCACTGAAGGATGGCGAGAAGAAAGCCACAGACCTGGTCACAATCTTCCGGAAAGAAGTATGGAGGTTTCATGGTCTGCCATCGAACATTGTATCAGAGAGAGATTTCAGGTTTACATCCACTTTCTGATCTTTCTTAGTTGAAGCTCTCGATATTCAGTTGAAGATGTCTTCGCCATTTTATCCACAGACTGATGGTTAAATAGAATGAGTAAACCAGATGTTAGAGTACTACCTGAGAAACTACTGCAACTATGAACAAGATAACTGGTTTGAGATGTTGCCAATGGCAGAGTATGCCTACAACAACTCACTTACCACCGCGACTGGCATGTCACCATTCATTGCAAACTATGGGTTCGATCCTCGAACAAATTGGCCCGTTCAAGCAGAAGCAAAGAATCCGGCATCAAGGAACTATGTTCATTGGATGTCAAGTGTGCATGACCTGTGTCGAAAAAGTTTAGAGAAAGCACAAGAGACAATGGGGAGGTACCATGATAAGCATGCTAAGGAATCTCCGAAGCATTCAGTTGGTGACCTAGTAATGCTAAATGGAAAGAATCTTAAGACCAGATACCCATCTAGAAAGTTAGATGCGAAGCTACATGGTCTCTTTAAGGTGCTAAAGGTACTCTCACCCACAGCAATAAAACTTGAATTGCCTAAGCATTGGCATATCCATAATACTTTCCATGTCTCTCTCATTGAACCCTATCGAACGGCCACAGTTCCAATCAGACCTGTACCTGAACTCGCCAGTAGCGAAGGAAACGAATTGAGTTATGATGTATAAGGCTATGAGTACGAAACAGGCTATGAGGCTGACGAAATCATGGGTAGCCAGTATAGGAAGGAACGAAAAAAGGTGCTATACCTGGTTAAATGGAAAGGGTATCCAGACGAAGCAGACTGGACTGAGGAACCTTATGAGTACTTTGATGACAAGGGGTTATTAAGGGATTATCATAAGCGGAATTCCCAAGCAGCTAAGGACAAGAGGTTGTGCTAGTACCTTTTCTCCCCAAAGTGTTTTTAATGGCTAGCAAGATACCTAGGAAAAGGAATTGGTTTTTGGGTACAAGGGGTAATATCTTTACCAAGGAGGAAAGGAAGAACTTTGGGTTTTGGGTACAAGAGGTCATTTTTTCCAAAAGACAATGAGAAGCAGATTAGTATGATCGTTCAGAGACGAACTCGATAAGGTGGGGGGTATTGTTTCACCTCACAAGCTTTACATCACCAAAGGCCATCGGTGTGGGGTCACCTATGATCACATGATGATAGCCACATCGGGATGGTACAAGTACCATCCCTGGACATCATCAGAACTACACAGAATATCACTCGTATCCAACGAAATCAGATGAGCTGTCATGCAGTCAACCACACTACTGATAAGAAGTTAGAGGTGGTTATTGGGACGATACCCTGCCAGCTCATGCTATCGATAATGTGAAGGCAGATGAGAGGCTGCAGATACGGACGCACCTGCATTTGCAGTATAGCTGACGAAGCCACTTATGTCCCTCATGATCGAAAGGATACAATTCGTCTAGAAGCAAAGGGATTGATAGGATACGATAGGTCTGGACCACATAAGTCCAATAACTGATGATAGTAGGGGATCGATTCGTCTGAGTTAGAGATCTGAGCGGAAAGAAGTGGAAGGTCTGAAAGAGTATTCAAGGGCAGGAAGGGTATTGATACACAGGGATGGTTAGGTAGAAGAGCTCATGAGAAGAGCATAGATAGAAGTAATTGTTAGAGCGAGAGAATAGAGGTATAAAGTCCTCTAGAATCTTCAAGAATAGAGGGGCAAGCTTCTGGACGAGGAAAACAAGCCTTAACAATATACGCATTGGAAAGCCAAACATCTTTGTCTTGAATTCTTATCTTTAGTGACTTTCACATCCTGAGCGAATCTTCATAACTTCCATTACAAGCAAGTCCTGAAAGCAGTAAGGATACTACTTGTGCTGGTAAACCTGGAGTGACACTCCCGGTATTACATCTGGCTCATTTGGGTTAGGGGTTGGGCTGTGAACTTGTTTGTTTCCTTTGTTCTAATTCATTTCTGTCAGGTATTAATTATTACATGCATGGCGAGGCTTATGGATCACTCAGAGTTTATTTTGTTTACAGGATTTGTATTGGTTTTATTTTATTCATAGTATTATGGGACATCGTACATGCAGCAATTTTTCAACTCCTGGTATGTAAGAAACCTCCTTGTGATGGTGTTGAGGCCCAATGAATCTCTCAAGTTAGCTGAAAGTATCGTGAACTTACACCCACATCAGACTGCTCAGGTGCGGCACAAACTTTCGTTCCTTTCTTCACTGTATACTTCACTTCTCACGTGTCGTCAACAATGACAGAGAAAACCACTTTCCGTTGCCCTGAATATTCATACCAAAGGAAGTTCACCTCAGACAGCTGGCGAGTTAAATATATCAAATTACATCATCCTGAACACCTTTAAGTTGCACGCCATAAGAATCTGACCATTTGCAGCGTGTTCTGAGGCATTGAACCTGCTCAGTATCGTGAATTCAACGATAACAAAGATTCAGTCGAGGACTTGGATGCATTTCCCTATCTCGAATCCCTTGAAAACATCGCAGACTCCGAGTCTCAACTACCGACATCTCTTCTCTCATGCATGGAAACATACCCTGGCACCGGCTCTGCACTGAGCGATTACATTACTGAGCCATAGAAATGCGACGCTCTGAGTTGCCTTGAGACGAACCGACAAAACAATCCCTACTACCCATTTGCGACGTATGAAGAGTACAAATATATCCAGTGTGGGATCAAGGAGCAGGGCATGAAGACATACTATGACAACATGCTGAAGGAAAACAACACCGCTGTACGTATTCCAAGCTTCAAAAACAGGAATGGTGTCCATAAGCTCGTGGCTAGCATGCTAGATGATCAGGCTCTCGAGTAGTGGCAACTACACACTCTCGAGGATATGTGATGGAATAACAACCAACAATACCCAATCAAATACTGGAGTCGAGACATCATCAAAAGCATGAGATAGTTGATGCAGCAGCCAGTCTATACCAAGCGTCTCATTTACATCCCTCAGCATTGCTTTAACAGCGATACAGCTCCTAAATACCTCTATACCGAAATCCACACGGCAGACTGGTGGTGGGATACACAGGTAAGGAGAGATACCCGAGGATAATAACGTGCTAATTGATGTTAAGTCAAAACTCAGAGTGGGGGATGCACTGGTTCCCTTGATCTTCATGTCTGATGGAATACATATCTCGAATTCTGCTGGCGACAAGAAAGAGTTGCCTGTATGTATGACAATTGGCAATCTATCTTCGAAGATTCAGTAGACGCCCTCAACACACAACGTCATAATGGTCACTCTCCCGGCGATTCCGGTCAAGAATCGCAATATTCCTCAGAAGCGGTTGGATGAGCAGTGGCAAACAAACCGAAAGGTACTGAACGAGGTACTCTGGTGGGTACTCCACCCTCTCACCTTCAAACAAAATCCCAGCGCTGAGAGTGGGTATTACAACGTTCTCTATGTATATGGTAACTTCAGACATTGCAAACCGGTTTTACTAGCATGGCTTGCAGATTGCCCTGAGTATAGCGACCAATATCATCTTGAGCGACATGTCTGTTTTTGATGCGAGTGTCCAAAGAATGAACTTGAAGATTATGTCCCTCCTGACAAGCAATACTCCTGGTGGGATCACAACATATATTGAATGTCCAACGATGCTAAGACTAAGGCAGCTGATGCCGAACTCTTATCGCTCCATGTTTACTAAGGATTCAATGTATTTAGACATATTCCCTGTATCGTGAGGGACCTCCCGAAGCCCAACCTCCTACATAAAATGTAGATCAGTATGCTTGATCACCTCTAGAAGTGGATTTTCCACTTCATGAAGATATCCAAACAGCTCGACAAGTACATTCTAATCTGCTTATCTGTGCCTGCTTACCATGACCTCACACCAAAAAATATGTCATAGGAGGAAGTTTCTCAATAGAATGGGAAGGAGATGAAGAAAATGAGCCGGTACCTGCTTGTAGTTGTAACTCCGACTCTACGAGGTGGAAGCTCAACTCAGTATCCCATATTCAATCACATAATTGAGTGCACATAGGTATAGTTAGAATTCTATATGTATGATCGATATAAATCTCACCATGATACAACATTGAGCTATATGGAGGATACCTTGCATCATGTTCACACCTTCGAAGATGTTTACTTACTCAGACGAGCCGGCAAAAAGGCGGATGCCAAAGCCAATTCCCTGAGAACGCAACTCGTGAAGAAGCGAAAGGTCGACGAGGAAACAAATACTGAAACTTCGATGCTGTCCAAGAAGCGGCACGAAATGAATGCCTGGCGGGATTATATCAGCCTCGAGATAGATATTTCCAAGGAGTTAGATGCCGACTTCAACCTTCTAAGGATCCACTTGATGTCTCATTGGGTCGAACAGATTCTTCGATACAGAGCCTTGCAATATTATTCTGCCAAGAGATATGAACAAGAATATAAAACGATCCTCAAGGATGGTTGGAATGTCTCCAATCACAATCTCAACTACCTGCCACAAGTAATCACCATTCAGTATTGCATCCTCTGCTTCAAAATCAGAGAGCTCAATCTCCATACCCTCGCTAAGCATTGGGAATACAGCGCTGACACCTGCAAAGTCCTCTCTTCTGGTGCTGATCTGGCTGCCCCCCTGCGCTCCCAGTCATATGCAAAGTCCGGATTCATGGGATCCCAAAACTGCTGTGATGGAAAGCATCCTGATGCTATGATCACATACTTCAGAGTATTACTCGACAATATGCAAGATGCAATGTACCATGTGGCAATATATAACAGCATGAGGGAGTTACTCAAAGATAGGAGTCGTAACAAGACATATATATCGGATGAAAAACTGCATGCAATGGAGCTCTGTATTTACCATGGTATTAAAGTTCAAGTTGAGCATTTGAAAGGTGAATGCATATCTCAGATGTGTCGATGTACAGGAAGCCAGAGCTGGTATAGTGGGAACCGACGGAACGACTGGATATGGGTAAAGCAATGCCTGGGAAGGTATTATAGTGAGCTGAATGGTCCTCTCCTGTGGCAACTGCAACAACTATTCATAATTAAGCTCCTGAATGAGGATGGAGGATTTGTTGAGTACTGATTAGCCCTGGTACTCACCACAATATCCGAAAACTTGGGTAACCCGGATTCCGTCTCGAAATTTGTACAAGTGAGCAAATCACTGGCAGCCGTTGCTTTGCATGTTTTCAGCGTGGAAATCATCGTCAGCTGTGCGCACGTAATTCCAGAGACAGCTACTAGTAGTAAGACAGGAGACGGACGGAACAAGCAATGGATTGTCAATAGTCACATAGATCTGGTGACTTGGAATGATGTGTATAATTAGTAAATAGAAAATTGCATTTTGCGTGCAGGTAGAAGGAACACAAGGAGAGGTTTTCGCAGTGTCACCCATCACACTGCCAAATCGATGCAATCACAAAGCCAATGAACCCATTCCGATGTATGGTAACTGTTGGCCACAACGCCAGATTTCTCGTTTAAAATAGGCGACCGACAGAGTGAGTAGAAACGGTGAAACTAGAATCAGAGGATGATATGCAATGTGACGCATAGTATTGATACCGGACACGGAGCAAGCTACCGTTGGGGTATCTGTGATGGCTCTGATGGAACGAGGCCCCTCTGACGAAGCCATTCTGTGTGGACGGAAAAATTGTTTGCTGATGCAACTTCTGAGTTTTTCTCAGCGGAACCTCCTACATCTATTCCCTTACACAAGGAATATATGAGGATATTCTGGATTGAATGTCAACTGCTGAAGTGCCATCCAAAGACAATACAGCCTTCATCGAGTTAATAAGATGAGTGGGTGTATCTTATGAAGATCGGTTGGCAGAAAAGAATAGGTCTTACCAGAACCATGATCATTCCCAAGGCAAGAAGGAGAACAGGCAGAAGCGTGATGAGTACCGGAGACAGTGTCAGAATCAGGAACGGAATACGGAAAAAACCAAAGGTTCTGATCTGAAGAAACTCCAGAATAAGAAGAAGGGTCCGAAGCCTATTCACAGTAATAAGGCCGAAGTCTTTAAGGGCATTCCTGAAAGGCTGCAAGATACTTGAGTCAAATGTAATAAGTGCAAGTATTGTAGATCGTCTGAGCATGATCGTTGGTTCTTCTGCAAGAATCCCATCAGGGCATTGTCTAGCAAGAAGAACAACAAACTCTAAGACAAGGAGTAATCTCCGAAGCAGAAAACAACAGCCTCCAGTTCAACAGTCAAATCAAGGAGCTTGGCTGATAGGATTACAGCAGCTGCAACTCATACACCTACAAGGAGGTTACCTGAGATAGACTCTGATGGTATGGAAATTGACGATTGAGAGACAATAGGTTTCTTATTTCTTTTCTTAGTAATGCGATTTTTTCTTTTGTGTATTGACACCCACAGTTGTTAAGTTTAGTTTTGATGAGAAACGACCTATTTTTTGTTGTTAAAAGAAAGGGTGCCTGAGGATGAGTTCAGTACTCGAAATATACTGGTCATATAGTACTCAAGAGCAAACATATGAATGTTACATCACCCTCAAAACAGACCTTATATCCCAGATACTCACTAGAACTACAACCTGTTACAGCTGGAGCTGTGTAGAAAGGCAATTCATCATGGTTTCTACACGAAAAGAACGAAAATGTAAGGCTTTGGCTGAAGCACCTCAACCAGAACCAAAGAAAACAGAATAAGTATCACCTAAACAAAAGACTGGTTCAAGACCCAAAGTATACATGTTCACATTATCCAAGGACAAAAGGAATGTACCTGTGAGAGTTCTGATACATAGAGGGTGTATTACATCTATGATGTCGAAGTAGTGGGCCAAGTTTAGTGGTGTTCAATTAGTGATTCGAACTGAACCAAAGTTAGTCAAACATTCTAATGGCGAGATTGTAGAAGGTACTGATTGGCAGTATACTTTGTCACTCTGCAGTATGAAAGTTATTATACTAAAGAGAACTTTGAAATTGTACATATGGAATCATCAACTGATATTATGCTACCTTACAGGTGGATCATCAAGCATAGAGTGTTCAGAGCAGTCACAGAAAATGGTGATAAGCTCTAATTCACATCACAATATTTTTACTAGCACTGCACCAAGGTGGCTGTTAGTACATTCTGGATTGGTTATGACAATGATATTTTCAAGTATGGTACTGATCCATGATAGATCGGAGTCATTGAGTCTATGCATGTTAATTCAGAAAACGAATTTGAAGTTGATTAGGTTGAATAAATTCCATGGTAGTATCGAGACTTCTGATCAGTTTACAATGGAGACACTACCAATATTCTATCACCACTTTAATCGTTTGATCATGCAATTTATTGGAAAGATGGAGAGTAGACTCTGTGGAGTTCCATCTTTGATCTCTCTCAACAGGAGCTTTCAGTTCTTAAGGATTATTTGAAGGAAAAGCTCAATTCTGGAAAGATTTGTCCAAGCAAGTCACCTGCTGAGGCATCCATACTCTTCATTTCAAAGCCTCATGGAAGGGATTTGGGATTATTTATAGATTACAGAGGACTTAACTGTGTCATAATCATGAACCAGAACTCTTTGCCACTAATGAACGAACATGGAGATAGGGTCAATGGCTGCAAGATATATATGAAGATTGATCTAAAGGCTGGTTATAATCTTATTCGGATCAAGCCAGTTGTTGAATGGAAAATGGTATTTTGTACGAGATATGGATACTATGAGTATGTGATCATGCCCTTTGGATTGGCAAACATGACAGCTTCATTCCAAGATATGATGAACGAGATCCTGGGAGATATCATCGATTATGAAGTGGTACTTTATATAGATTATATACCCATTGATATCAAGGAAGAAGAAGGGCATATACAATTGAGAACAGAAATCCTTCATAGGTTGCAAGAAAACAACTTGGCCATATCTCCTGATAAGTACGAGTGATATAAGAAGCAAGTTAAGCTTCTTAAATGTATCATATCAGAAGAAGGTATCAGCATGGCTGAAGACAAGGTTGATACTAATCTAAAATAGAAAATCTCAGGATCAATTAAGGATGTTCAGTCTTTGCTCAGATTTGCCAATTTGTATCGATGCTTCATCAAGGACCTTACATGGATTTTCAAGCCTTTGATAAATCTAACCAAACAGACTTGTGAGAGATTCGAATGGAAAGCAAATCCACCTTGTTAACAGTCCTTCGAACTGTTAAAGAAATATTTTACTGAGGTACCAATACTTCATCATTTTTAGCCTGTACACCGTCTTGTGATTGAGACTGATGCCAGCAATTTTCAAATCGTTGCAGTTCTCTTCCAAGTCATTGATGGACGATTGCACCCTATGGCTTATCATTCTCAAAAGATGGACAAAGAAGAGATCAACTATGAGATCCACGATAAGGAAATGTTAGCAATAGTATCTTCCTTTAAGGAGTGGAGATATTATTTCGAAGGTGCAGACCATCCAATCAGTATATTTACCAATCACAAAAATCTGGAATATTTTAGCACGACTAAGATTCTGAATTGGAGACAAGCCTGTTGGATACAAGAAACGGCTGGTTATGACTTCAAGATATTTTACAGACCACGTAGTGCAAATTGAAAACCTGATACATTCTCTAGACGTTCGGAGTACTGTCCTAAAAAGGGGGGTATAAAAGCTGAAGACAATGAAAACCAACCAAGTCAACACATTGTAAGACCTGATCAGCTGGTAACCTCCATAGGGGAAACAGTTTCGGTTACAGTACTGAAGTTACAAGGTAAACAGAATCAGACAGAGCTTCTAGGTTCACATCAGTATTTGATCTTCAATGGTCGGAGCTCAAAACATTCAGTTAAAAATGTCATCTCGATTTCACCCACAAACTGATGGTCGAATGGAAAGAGTAAATCAAACGTTTTGATACTATATGCAGAACTCCTGCAATGACGTGCAGGATAATGGGTCAGAGATGTTTCCAATGGCAGAGTATGCCTACAACAACTCTCTTACTATCTCAACTGACATGTTACCTTTCTTTGCAAACTATGGGTTTGATCCTCAAACGAATTGGCCTATCAAACTGCAGGCAAAGAATCCGGTATCAATGAATTATATCCATTGGATGTCAAGCGTGCACGATCTATATCGAAAAGGCTTAAGGAAATTACAAGAATCACTTGGAAAGTATCATGATAAATGTATCAAGAAACTACCAAAGCATTCACTTCATGATCTAATTATGTTGAATGGTAATAATATTAAGATCATATATCCATGTAGAAAGCTAGATGCGAAGCTATATACCCCATTTAAGGTTCTAAAGATACTCTCACGCACAGCTATAAAGCTGGAAATGCCCAAGTGGTGACTTATCCACAATACTGTTCTTGTTTCTCTTATCAATTCTTATAGAATATCTACTATCCTAATCAGACCTGCATCATAACTTGCCTTGAATAGCGAAGGTAACAAACTGAATTATGATATGGATGGCTATGAGTACAAAACAGGTTACGAGGTAGAATAAGTCATGGGCAGCTAGTATAACAAGAAACAAAAGAAGGTACTCTACTTGGTTAAATGGAGAGAGTATCCAGACGAAGCAGATTGGACTGAGAAACCTTATGAGAATTTCGATGACAAGAGGTTGTTGAAAGAGTATTATAAGCCAAACCCTCAGGTGGCTAAGGATAAAAGTTTGACCTAGAATATTTTTCCCACTAAGAGATTTTAACTGCTAGTAAGATACCTACATTATACATTTGGTTTGGGGTACTAGGGGTCATATTTTACCTGGTCAAGGAAGAAAGAACAGAGTTTGATTTGGGCACAAGAGGTGATTTTCACCAAAGCAATAAAGAGTAGACTAGTATGATTGTTCACAGTCCAACTCTGTAAGGAGGCAGGTAGTATTATACCTCACATGTTACATGCCACTAGGTATACCAAAAGTGGGGTTATCTACGATCACTCTATGATTTCTGGATTAGAATAGTACATGTGCCATCTCTGTAGGTTATCAAATATCTACACGATATCACTCGATTCAGTTATCTCAAATAAAGAAATTAGGTCAGCTGCACTGCAGTCAATCACATCACTGATAAGAAATAAAGGATAATCACTGCATCGATATTCTGCCAGCTCAGGCTACCGATAATGGAAACACAGATGAAAGGTTGTAGATAGGAAACTATCTGAGTTTGCATCATAGCTGACCAAGTCTTTGATGTTCCGTACAATCGAAAGGCTATCATTCACCTGGAAGCTAGGAGATCGAAAGGGTACAATAGGTCTGGACTACTGATATCCAAAGGAATGATATCAGCTGGGACTCTATATATCTGAGTAGCAGATCTGAGTGGAATGATACTGATCGTCTAGCACAGCGGTAAAGGGTAGGAAAGAGTATTGGTACGAATGGTGGTTAGGTAGAAAAGCTCATGAGAAAAGCATAGATAGAAGTAATTGTTAGAGCGAGAGGAATGAGGAATAAAGATCTCTGGAATCTCTGGAGATAGAAGGGCAGGCTTCTGGATGAGGATAATAAGCCTTAACAATATACGCATTGGAAAGCCAAATATCGTTGTCTTGAATCTTATCTTTAGTAACTTTTACATCCTGAGCGAAACTTCATAACTTCCATCTCAAGTAAGTCCTAAAAGTAGTAAGGATACTACTTGTACTGCTAAACCTGGACTGACGCTGCCAGTACTACAATAGTACTCAGGATAATCAGCTATTCATGCAGTTAATATTAACTGACAATACTTGGGGTTGCCATCGATACAATGGGTATAGATTCTGTGGGTTTTGAAATTAAGTAAATGTTGTAATACATACTGCAGTACATGTTGAGGAACCATTCAGTTATACTCCCTGTCCGTATTTCTTAATTTTAGGGGGACATTACATATAATTACGGAAATAGACCAAAGGGTGATTAACTACACTCTGAAAATTTTGTGCTTCATAAATGCGGCAGCAGCTAAGTTGCTGATCGCCATATATACCAGCGAAACCCTCTCATCACCAGAGAAGTTCATGAGGTGGAGGCCATCAGACATAAATATTATCAGTATCTGCGTGTCACTGACAGAGATTGTTGTCTACTCAATTGTGAGTATTGGAAAGGGTATAGTAAGAAGGAAGCTTACTTGCTTATCCCACTACCAGTCTCTTGTAGGGTTGATAAGAAAGCAGATTGGTTCATGATGTATCGAACTGAGGAGGTGTTCAATTCGGGTTAGATCTGAGGTCCATCTCGATCTGCTGCATTCGACTCCAACGATGAACCGAATGTCACAATTCCGAATTGAAACAAGCAATTGAGATTATGTCCGATCTGCTCGATATCTGTTATAATCGGTAGCTAACTTTAAGCGGTACAAGATATACTAGAAATTCAGCTGATTGGATATGATCTCACTTACATATTTTCGTTCTTAATTGTTGGCTAAATTGGTAGAGTTTTAGACGAGTGGCTTGGCAGGACTTCTGTTTGCATGAACAAAATCGATTTGTCAATGGTATGATCGTCTGACAGTTAGTTGCGAATACTAGTCTCCAGAATCAATTACATTGTGTACATGGTATGCAGAATCATTGATATAACCTTTCTGAGTGTATTTAAGATGTTCCTCTTATGCTGACTACCAAAGTAGCAATTGTGCATACTCTATAAAGTTATCGTGCCAAACCTCAATTGGATCCGGATACTGTACATTCTATGCAGTCTGCAATATAACTTTGTTCCAAGAGCTACGCACAAGTCGATCTTTCATCGTGTAGATTTTCGATCTGAAGATATAATTCAACTTGATAGAATCATACACACACTGATTAGGTGGCAGATGTTGTAACATCGAGAGTGTCACCTCAGGGTTACCATTACAAGTAGTATTCTTACTGCTTTCGGGACTTGCTTGCGATGGAAGTTATGAAGATTCACTCCAGATGTGAAAGTCACTAAGAAGATTCAAGACAAAGATATTTGGCTTTCAATGCGTATATTGTTAAGGCTTGTTCTCCTTGTCAAGAAGCTTGCCCTTCTACCTTTGAAGATTCTAGAGGTCTTTATACCTCTATCCTCTCGCTCTAACAATTACTTCTATCTACGCTTTTCTCATGAGCTCCTCTACCTAACCTTCCCTTTACTCCAATACCCTTCCTGCCCTTCAGTGCTCTTTCGGACCTTCCACATCTTTCTGCCCAGATCTCTAACTCCGACGAATAGATCCCCTACTGATATCAGTCCTTCAGACTTCTATGGTCCGGACCTATCGTATCCTTTCGATCTCTTTGCTTCCAGGCGAATGGTATCCTTTCGATCGTGAGAGACATCAGAGGCTTCATCAGCTATGCTGCAAACTCAGGTGCTTTCGCATCTACAGCCTCTCAGCTGCCTTTGCACTATCGATGGTATGAGCTTGCAGGGTATCGTCCCAATAACTACCTTTAACTCTTTATCAGTGGTGTGGTTGACTGCATGACAGCTCATCTGATTTCGTTGGGTATGAGTGATATCCTGTGTAGTTTCGATGACGTCCAGGGATGACACTTGTACTATCCTGATACGGCAATCATCGAGTGATCGTAGGTGACCCTGCTCTGATGGTCTTTGGTAATGTACAACTTGTTAGGTGTAACACTACCCCCCTCCTTATAGAGTTCATCTCTGAATGATGATACTAATCTGCTTTTTGTTGTCTTTGATAAAAATGACCTCTTGTATCCAAAACCCAAAGTTCCTCCTTTCTTCCTTGGTAAAAATATGACCACTTGTACCCAAAAACCAATTCCTTTTCCTAGGTGTCTTGCTAGCCATTAAAAACCCTTCGTGGGGAAAAGGTACTAGCGCAACCTTTTGTCCTTAGCTACCTGGGGATTCCGCTTATGATAGTCCTTCAATAACCCCTTGTTATCGGAGTTCTCATAAGGCTCCTCAGTCCAATCTGCTTCATCTGGATACCCCTTCCACTTGACCAGGAATAGCATCTTCTTTCGTTCCTTGCTATACTGGCTGCCCATGATCTCTTCCACCTCATAGCCTGTTTCGTATTCGTAGTCTTGTACATCATAACCTAGTTCGTTTCCTTCGCTGATGGCGAGTTCAGGTGTAGGTCTGATGGGAACAGTGGCTGTTCGATAGGGTTCAATGAGAGAGATATGGAAAGCATTATGGATTCGCCAGTGCTTAGGCAATTCAAGTTTTAATGCGGTGGGTGAGAGTACTTTTAGCACCTTGAAAGGATCATGTAGCTTCGCATCTAGCTTTCTAGATGGGTGTCTGCTCTTAAGGTTCTTTCCATTTAGCATTACTAGATCACCAACCGAATGCTTCGGAGGTTCCTTAGCACGCTTATCATGGTACCTCTCCATCGTCTCTTGTACCTTTTCTAAACCCTTTCGACATAGATCATGTACACTTGACATCCAATGAACATTGATCCTTGATGTCGGATTCTTTGCCTCTACTTCAACAGGTCAATTCGTTCGAGGATCGAACCATTAATTCGCAAAGAAAGGTGACATGCCAGTTGGGGTGGTGAGTGAGTTGTTGTAGGCATACTCTGCCATTGGCAGCATCTCAGACCAGTTATCCTGTTCGTAGTTGCAGTAGTTCCTCAGGTAGCATTCTAGCGTCTGGTTTACTCTGTCCATTTGACCATCAGTCTATAGATGAAATGGTGAAGACATGTTCAACTGTATATCGAGAGCTTCCACCAACGAAGACCAGAATGCAGATGTAAACCTGGAATCTCTATCTGATACAATGTTCGATGGCAGACAATGGAATCTCCATACTTCTTTCAGGAAGATCTTGACCAGATCTGTGGCTTTCTTCTCGCCGTCCTTCAGCGGTATAAAGTGTGCCATTTTTGTGAACCTGTCAACAATAACTCAGACCGATGAACAACCATCAGATACAGGTAAATCGATGGTGAAAACCATAGAGATTGAGTCCCATGGACGGTATGCTAATTTGAGAGGTTGTAGGAGTCCATAGCGAGTGTGGCGAGCTGCTTTGTTCTTTTGGCATTCAGGGCATGAGCGGACATAGTCTTCGATGAATTTCTCCATCTCTGGCCAAAAGAAGTTCCTTCGAACTAACTCAATTGTCTTGTCCTGTCCCATATGTCCTGCCACCTTGGAATCATACACTGCTTCGAGTATTTGCTTTCGTAACTGTAGGTCGTCTGGAATCCACAGTCTGCCTTTATAATAAAGGACTTCGTTCTCGAAAGAGATGTCAGGGCTTGGGCTTCCTTCTATTGCTCTAATGTACTCTTTTTGCCATGCAGTATTGTTATTTGCAGCGCTTACCACTGCTTCTAATAACTAAGAATTGAACTTGACTACTGGGATTGACCTCAACTTAGCAGAAGAAATCATAAACTGTTCGCCTCGCAGCCTCGCTACTAACACCTGAACTGTTTCCCCTTCAGATGTTACCAACTGATCAGGTCTTAAAATGCGGTGTATTGGTTGATTTTCGTTTTCTTCGATACTACCTCTCCCCTTTTTAGGGTGTACTCCGAATGCCTCGATAACGCATCAGGTTTCCCATTTGTACTCCCTGGTCGGTAGAATATCTTGAAATCGTAACCAGCTAGTTCCTGTACCCATCAGGCTTGTCTTCGATTCAATATTTTAGCAGTGGTGATGTACTCAAGATTCTTGTGATCAGTAAATACACTGACTTGATGGGCTGCACCTTCGAGATAACATCTCCATTCCTTAAAGGCAGATACTATTGCTAGCATCTACTTATCATGGATTTAATAGTTATTCTCTGCCTTATTTATCTTGCGAGAGTGATAGGCCACAGGGTGTAATCGTCCATCAATCACTTGGGAAAGGACAGCGCTGATGGCGAAGTTGCTGACGTCAGTCTCAATGACCACAGAATGTTCAGGTTCAAAGTGATGAAGTATTGGTACCTCAGTAAAACACTTTAACAGATCGAAAGCCTGTTGACAGCGTGGGATTGTCTTCCAATCGAATCAGTCACCAGTTTCTTTGGTAAGGTCTGTCAATGGTCTGCAGATTCTCGAAAAGTCTTTTAATGAAGTGTCTGTAAAAATTGTCAAATCGTAAGAATGACTGAACGTCCTTGACTGAGTCTGGCGTTTCCCATCTCAGAATTGTATCAACCTTGTCCTCTGCCATACTGATACCTTCTCCTGATATAATATAACCAAGGAATTCAACTTGTTTCTGATGCCATTCACTCTTATCTGATACTATAGCCAAGTTGTTTTCCTGAAATCTTCGAAGGACTTCTCTTGTCAATCGTACAAGCTCTTCTTCATCTTTGGTATAGATGAGGATATCATTTATATAAACCACAACTCCATGATCGATTAGATCTCTCAGGATCTTGTTCATCATATCTTGGAATGAGGGTGGCGCATTTGCCAATCCAAAGGGCATAACCAAGTATTCATAGTATCCATATCTTGTACGAAATACTGTTTTCCATTCATCACCTGACTTTCTTCGAATGAGATTGTAACCAGCGTTCAGGTCAATCTTCATAAAAAGCTTTGAGCCAGTAACTCTGTCCCTAAGTTCGTTCATGAGTGGCAAAGGATATCGATTCATAATCGTGACGGGGTTGAGTCCTCTGTAATCCACACACAACCTTAAACCCGTTCAATGAGGCTTTGGGACGAAGAGTATTGGTACTGCAGCTGGTGTCTGACTTGGACAAATCTTGCCAGAATCGAGCATTTCCATTAGATACTCCTTAAGGATCGAAATTTCTTTTTCAGAAAGAGTATAGATGGGACCCCATGGAGTCTGCTCCCCATCTTTCATGTCTATTGTATGGTCAAATGATCGATGTGGTGGTAGAGTGTTGGCAGTTTCTCCATTATAAACTGACTGAAAGTCTTGATACTGCCATGGAATTCGCTCGACCCAATCGATCTCCATCTCACCTGCTGCATTGATATGCATACACCCAATCACTCCGATCCATCGTGGATCAGTACCAAACTTGAGGATGCTATTGTCATATTCAATCGAGAAGTAGCTGACTGCTGCCTTTGTACAATGCTGATGGCAATGCTTCGATGTGAATTGGAGCTTATCACCTTCTTCATTGATTCCTCTAAGCGCTCCATGCTTGACGATCCACTAGTAAGGTAACATAATATCAGTTGCTGATTCCATAGGTCCGATTTCGAAGGTTTTTTTGATATAATGATTTTCGTACCGAAGAGTAACTGGGAAGGTATACTGCCATCCAGCTCCTCCTACAATCTCACCATTGATGTTCTCAACTGACTTTGATTCTGTTCGAGTAACCAATGGAACACCATTAGTTCCGGTCCACTGTTTTGACATCATAGGTGTATCACACCCTGTATCCAAAAGGACTCTAACCAGGACGTTCTTCTTGTCCTTGAATGATGCAAACATGTGTACTGTGGGTCTTGAACCAGTTTTTGGTTCTGAAGGTAACTGCTTTGCTTTCTTGAGTTGAGGTTGAGGTGCTTTGGCCGAGGACTTGCATTTTCTGTCTTTTCGTGTAGAAACCATGATGAACTGCCTTTCGACACAGTTCCAGCTGCAATGGGTTGTGGTTCGAGTGGTGTTTATATGCGTACAGGTGTTTTATGATTGTTTCGATAATGTGATAGTTATATGTTTGCACTTGGATACTATATGACCGGCATATTTTGAGTACTGAACTCATCCTAATGTACCCTTTTATGTAGAAAGAATTCGTTTCTCATTATAACTAAACTCAAGATATAACAGTTTGTGGGTGTCTATACCTGAAAGGAAAGATCGCAATCCTAAACCTAACAAAAGACATAAGAAACCCAGCGTCTCTCAATCGTCAATTTCCATACCATCAGAATCTACCTCATACAGCCTCTTCCAGAGTGTGTGAGTTGCAGATGCTGTAATCCTGTCAGCCAAGTTCCTTGGTCTGACCTTCAAATTGGAAGCTGTAGTCTCCTGCTTTGGAGCTTCCTCCTTATCCTTGGGCTTCTTGTTCTTTTTGCTAGACGAAGCCTTGATGTGATTCTTCCAGAAGAACCATCGATCATGTTCAGAGGATCCACAATGCTTGCATTGGTTGCGTTTCGCTCTTGCTTCTAGCAAACTTAAAGGAATACTCTTAAGGACTTCAGGCTTATCAGAGTGAATAGGCTTTGGTCCCTTCTTCTCTGTTCGAGGTTTCTTGGGGTCAGAACCTTTGTCCTTCTCTGGCTTCTTTTCTTGGTTCTTATCTTGCCCCTGTTTCTCATCTCTCTTTCACGTGTTTCCCTTCTTGCCTTTGGAGTTGTCACGATTTTGATGAGACCTATTCTTCTCTGTCAACCAATCATCATATGATACACCCACTTGCCTCATTAATTTGATGAAGGCTGTGTCATCTTTGGGTGAGACCTCTGCAGTTGACATTCGATCCAGAATTTCCTCATTCATTTCTTGTTTAAGGGAATGGATACATGAAGTTCCGCTGAGGCATACTCGAAAGTTGAGGGTTTCCATCTTCATCAGGTAGTCCTCAATATCTCCAGTGTATTTCAGATCATTCATCTTTCGCAGAGACTTCTCTTCCTCTTGCTTATCGACGAATCTTTTATCCATTGTACTGGTGAAAGACTTCCAGTTATCAACCTGGAAGAACTTTTTCATGTCTTCTTCGCAGTTATCATACCTGGCTAGGACTTTGTCTTCCAATAGGCCTCTCACCCATATGATCTTGTCAATATCATCGTGGAATTCGTCATGAAAGTACTGTAGATAACGTTCCACTGATCGAATCCACCTTCGATACATTTCCTTGGGATCCTTCTTCTCCCCCTTGAAGACTGGAGGTATTTTCATTTTGCCTTTCTTGGAGGATCTGGCTGATAGGTGAGGATTGGGAGGTGGCGTACTATAATGTGTGCTGCCAGAAGGAGGTAGGAGTATTTGACATGGATATAAACTTCCTGCATTGCTTTCTCCGCTTCCGCCCCCTCCTCCTCCTCCTCCACCTCCGCTGCGTCCTCCTCCAACTCCTCCTCCTCCTCTGCCTCCTCCTCCACCACTTCCTCCGCTTCCTCCACTACTACCACCTTCATTTCCTTCTTCATCTTAAGAGCCAGAGAGGCCAGATTCCGAATCAGAACCTTCTTGCGGTGGTGGGGCTCCCTCAGGGTCTGGAAAATAGCTTCCTTAAGTCAATATCCTTCTCCTTTGGTACCTATACAGAAAAGAAGGCAGAACCCTTCATCACTTGGTTTGATATCACCTTCTTGATGTCCAAGGACAGACCTTGCTAGGGACTTGATGGATTTCTTGGTGGTTGGGTCCGATAGCCTAGTCATAAGGGTCCTTGTGAATTCCAGGAATTTTTTCTCCATGTCCTTTCAAGTCTTCCTTATATCGCTTTCTCTCTGCTTCTTCTTAGCGTCAGGCTTCTTCTTGTGCTCTGTCACCCTCTTGGCCTCTTCGTTGGCCTTTCGCTTGACACTGGTAAGTTCTTCTGACTGTGTATGTACTTGGAGAGCGAGCCTCTCCTGGGCCCATTCCTTCTTTTCCAATATGTCAGAGATAGAGGTCCATGCTACTGATGAGGCATGTATCTGCTTTCCAAGAGCCAGGCATAGTTTCTCATAAGCTTTGGAAGACTGTGCCTTCTCAATGGCAATTGCAGTGCTGATATTGGCTGCGAATACTTGGGACTGGGCAACCATGTCTGAGTAAAGTTCCAGCTGCGCCCTTTGCAAGTTATCAACTCCTGAGGCCACAGTATTGTAGATTTCATTTTGCCTAAACACTAGGGCTTTATATGCTCTGATCAACTCAGGCAATGCTTCTCTAATCTTGATGTTGCTTCCTTGAGTCTGGATAATCAATGCATCCATTCGGTTTAATTCTGCTTCGATGCTGTTTATCAGAGAGAGTACCCATTCAGGGATATCATTCCACACAATGGGTTCGTAACGAACCACTTCTTTCCCCTTATCGCCTGCCACTACCAATGCACTTTCCCTTCGTACCAATGTCACTGCCTCCCCTATCATCGTATCAGACCCAGCATCTGTTGTTGCTCAGAGTATAACCCAAACTTGCCCTCGAAAGATCCTGCTATAGAAGTTTCAAGTTCCAAAGAAGGGAGCTAAATCGAGATCCCAATCAACAAGGAACCTAGTACCAGCCTCCTGTTGTAAATGTAACGAAGGTTCGTAGTCTGGTGAATGGGGCATTCACAGATCTGAGAGGATAATGGTTCCAATCAGGACTAGCAAGATGACTATCTTAAGGTATGCGAGGGATTGCTGTTTGCGGAGGTGCGCGCGGTATAATGCTTCAGTTTTCGATCGATGAATGGTAACTGCCAATGCTAACAGGATATAGTCTTCTTCATGTACCAGCTCACAGTGTTAGCTTCCCTTAGGGAAAGAGGTCTTTTCCCAGCTGGTAATAAGATCGAAATCTGGTTCGTGATACCAGTACTCTCCCTGTGAGATGTGGCAGCCAAAATCTGAAATATAAAAGTGCATAAGCATCAAGAACCTTTGACCGCTTGGAGGGTAGAAAGATAGATTCAACAGAAGTGTTTCTTTGCTAACAATATAATGTAATACTGGGAGCATCACCTCAGGGTTACCAGTACATGTAGTATCCTTACTGCTTTCGGGACTTGCTTGCGATGGAAGTTATGAAGATTCGCACAGGATGTGAAAGTCACTAAAAAGATTCAAGACAAAGATGTTTGGCTTTCAATGCATATATTGGTAAGGCTTGTTCTCCTCGTCAAGAAGCTTGCCCTTCTATTTTTGAAGATTCTAGAGGTCTTTATACCTCTACTTTCTCGCTCTAACAATTACTTCTATCTACGCTTTTCTCAAGAGCTCCTCTACCTAACCTTCTCTTCGCTCCAATACCCTTCCTGCCCTTCAGCAGCCTTTCGGACCTTCCACATCTTTCCGCTCAGATCTCTAACTCAGACAAATAGATCTCATACTGATATCAGTCCTTCAGACTTCTGTGGTCCGAACCTATCGTTTCCTTCCGATCTCTTTGCTTCCAGGCGAATGGGATCCTTTCGATCATGAGGGACATAAGAGGCTTCGTCAGCTATACTGCAAATGCAGGTGCTTTTACATCTACAGCCTCTCAGCTGCCTTTGCACTATCGATGGCATGAGCTTGCAGGATATCGTCCCAATAACCACCTTTAACTTCTTATCAGTGGTGTGATTGACTGCATGACAGCTCATCTGATTTCGTTGAATACGAGTGATATCTTGTATTGTTTCGAAGATGTCCAGGGATGGCACTTGTACTATTCCGATGCGGCTATCATCGAGTGATCGTAGGTGAGCCCGCTCCGATAGCCTTTGGTGATGTATAACTTGTGTGGTATAACAGATGTGCTTCAGGAATTTGTCGATGATATTGGCGGTAAGACCTTCTGATGTAATCAGCTCTGTATAATTGTACTTCATCTCACTATCAAACAGATAGAAGGGGTTGCCTGAGCACTGCTCAGCTGTGTACTCATTCTCAGTCGAAAAGAATATGACAGGACCTCCCTCATTGGGATATGGGAATCTTTGTGAGTCCGATTTTGATGGTTCTAGTGGAGAAGATGTGTGCAATGGAGGAAACACATCAGTATAGTCAATGTGGTTATGGTTGGCATGAAGACCGCTGTGAGAATTGTAAATGCATCGTACAGAGCTTTTTAGAATGTATACAGGGCGCAAGGAGTCTGTCTTGGTGTTATGATATCATAGGCAAGATTGAGGATGGTCGCTCTTGATATGTTTGTAGAGCCACACATCATACTTGTAAGGTTTCAACCAAATAGGACGGAAATGATTAGGAGTATTGTATGGAAGCCATGGTGTACATAGTATAAGCAATGTTAAGGGCTGATTATGCAATTGGTAGAATATTATGTGTGTTCTCATACATGTACCATTGTTATAGGGGTAGTAGAATTGAGTCGCATGAAGTATAAAACTCAAAGCACTGTATATAAACTGCCAAGATTGTAAATTATAGTACAGAGATAGTTTGTCATGATGTAGCCACATCCAGAGCCAAATTTGATACAGATAGTTATATTAATAAAAGAAAGAATAGATGCACATACTTTTTGCTTACATGTTTGATGTTTCACCAGGCAGATAATACAACATCAATCATTTTGTATACCGACACATGAGTTCAGAGTTCATGACACTACTGTACTAAGTTGACTGGTAGTTCCTGGAGAGGTCTTTATACAGCCAGAGATGCCGGTGATACCTGTCTCACTTTATATGGCAGATTCCGATTATTTGAGATACTATACAGTATTATATTGTTGGTATTTGATATCTGTAATGTCGGTACCAGATGCGCTTGGCTGCCGGGGCCAGGTTACTGCCCTTCATATATAATCACCTCGTGAAATGCTTTTGGCACACTAGCGATTATCTTACTTACTTTATTTTACAATTGAAATCTTTATCACTTATTCCCATTTGCAACAGTATCTATGCATATCTATCTGTTCCAGGACGTTCGTCTTTACACTATAATTGCTTTTCAGTCACCAGATATGTTTCGCTCATGCGGTTTCATGATTTCTTTACGTTTTCCACGTGTCAGACCTACACTGAGAACTATCGCTAGATTATCGATACAAGATAAGTAATCATTTTATTGAGTTGATTGATGGAGAGACGATTCCGAGAGGATTTAGATGTCAATCGGTCGCAAAGAGACGTGTCACCTGACATGATAGACAGGTACCCCTGATAACTCGAAATATCTCTGTTAATGACCTATACCGAGTATCATCACTAGATCAATGAATCAGGATAAGTATACCTGTCAATCAAGTCAATTGACTGCCGCAGAGACGATTCTGAAGTCAATTGACCCTGAGTGTAGTGTCACCTACTCCACATAACGAATTCGAACGCGTCGCAACACATCATTTTTCGAGACCTACAAGCATCGAAACTGAATAAGTATTCCTATATCAAGTCAATTGACTACTGCAGAGATACGTCAGTGATCAGGTTAGTTGAGGTCGATCACCATTCCACAAATAGGCTACCAATTTTGAGAGCGACAAGATCAGATAAGTTACCATCCACTTGAGTCAATTGACCAATTACAGGAATGATTCCAGAGCCTAAGTGACCCCGAGAGATGCATCATCAGCTGTACTCCAGAGATTTTTCGAACCTCATCCAACGAGTACAATCGCATGTGAACAATCGAGACGAGTCAAATACTATCAATAGCAGTCAATCGAGCATGAAGTACTGCCGAGGCCGTAATTGACGATACCCCTACATGCATCAATTCGTCGAGTGATATGCGCCTAAAGAGGATCAGTATTTCGCCTGCATATTAATACACGGTCGAGGCCTTCAGAGCTGAAAAGGCCAAATGCTATGAGAATCACCTCATTTACGGATGTTCAAAGTGTGAGATCGCCGAACGAACGATCGATGCCACCAATGGTAATTACTATCACGATTACCCCTCTTTGAGACTCAATCGAGTTATCTACATTACGGATGCTTTAGGGAGTTTTCAGTTACGGCTACCAAAGCCACGCAAAGCCGTAAACGGACTTGTGAGATTACACAATTACATATGATTCGAACGAGCCATGGTGGCAGATAGAGGCCATGGCTCTACGGCTACGACTCCGAACGAGTCAACAAGGCAATTATAATTATGGAGATTATTTGTCTACCGATGGGACAGTGTAAGATAATGGAATAGTGATCGCAGATCGTACGATATGGGATTACTAACTTTATGAGAGATCGATTGGACAAATAAATCTGATCCCTACAATTACATGGAGGCCAGTAGTACCAACTCTATTACTCATACAAGAGTCAACGAAACTCTATCACCAAATGAGCGAGTTTGAGATAGTATCACTGCCTATATAAGGGTGAACGAAGCCGATTCCTAGGAATACAAATGTGAATATCTGGTTTAATTGTAGTCACAAATTTGAGCATCCACAGGGCTACTGGAGGATAGACATTCTGGGCACTCTTCAGAGACCAGCGGATCCGGTATGTATATACAGTTTGAGGTTCAATTGATACTTGTCGTATCTCCAAGTGGAAATGGATGTTATTTGGTTGTCAGACAGTTACAATCGGGTGAGGCAAGGACGTTATTTGGTTGTCAGACAGTCCCAATTGGGTGTGACAAGTACGTGATTCGCTGAGTGAGCTTCTTTTCTACAAATGGTGGCAGCCGCAGTGGACGAACTGTGTGAGCTGGTATTGGGGTGGTCTTGGCTCAAGTCCAGGAATCCTGATGTCGATTGCCAAAGCGGTTGACCTTTTGGCTCTGCCAATCCAAGGGTGAGCGGAAGAGGTGGCAGTGGACCGGGTAGACTATCAGGAATACCTCGGGAATGTATCTGGATCACGGCTAGGGAGGAGGCACGTTCCGAAGACGGCTGTACTCCATATATAGGTGCTACTGCTTTGACGATCTATTGGCCAGGGAGAGGTCACCAATTGACGTTCTTTCTAAGAGTGAGAGCTCGTACAGAGCTGCTGGGAGCGACCATGGAAGGCATCACTGATGGTCAGTGAGATAGGCCTCAGGCGCTAGATGGGCGAGCAGGAAGCAGTGGCGGTAGTTGCATCAGAAGAGTTACCAACAATGCGGAGCTTGAATAACTGCTACCGGCTCGCCAAGTCACGAAGGGAGTACCGAAAGATGGGGGGTTTCCCATCGAGGATAACTCGTTAATAACAAGGACTCCTTGATTCCGCAATATCTACCGCTTCATCTTTTGTACATACAATTGGCTAACATATATATGGAGCAGTTATGGGGACATACGAACCGGTACAGACGTTAGAGATGATATCTACCTACGATTAGATGGAATACCGGAACGCGAAGCCATGTCAAAACATGATAGATATACGGGAAAATGACAAAAAGGCACTCGGAACACTGCATGCATCGATTATGCCACGGACGCTTTACAAGCCACATACAGCTTACCGAATACTTTACTGCAAGGAATTACCTGCGAACAGAGGATCGAAATGATGATGGTCCATGAGAATACTATTTTCTAATAGACAGACGAGCCGAGACTGCAAAGTCACCATGGCACACAGAGGCATTCTCATTATTGGTTATGATTGTACGAGCCTATTGCTCTACAATGATCTGGTATGGTGGTGCGGAGTGGTATTCCCGAAAAAGGGGGAATAAGATCGCATGCTCAAGAGCCGGATCCTGGATTTGAACTTAAGATCCCATACTATATGGACAGATCAATCAGTGGATATTTTCTTAGGATGGACGTTAGGTCACCGGATGGATTACAGAAGAAGATATCAAGGACTATCTTCCTTGGGCAGGATGAGAAGACAGTCGAGAAGCCACGAAATGCGGATGGTACGAGTGCAAATTTGCATGTTCCAGAACGAATAGCTGGAGATGGATGGTCATGGCCAGTGATAGGTCAATTTATTTATATGGCGAGGTTACGTTTGGAACTCATCCCTTCTTTAAGAAAGCTTTACTTTGGATGACAAGCTATGAGACTAGCAATTAAGTGCAGATACGTACATATACAAATTTAGGATGTACTGACGAAATGATCGAATCAAGATTCCAGATACAATTGGGCGATATTTACATATCGAATCACGATGGCAATTTGAGGTATTAGGATCGACATGAGAATCGATACGAGGATGAACATCAGAATTGGAGAGTCGATGACAGAGCTCTGATCACAAAGAGGGGAATAACCGTACTGGATATTCAGAAACAACTCCGAATGCAAACGATTACCGTACTGGAAGTGCTTTCATCAAGCACCATCATGGGTATGTACAGCAGAGAAATCTATGAGATCATGGCAGTCGGCCAGGATGAGATGCATCGAAATCTTCAAGGAAACCTGCTGGAGGCTCAAACCCATCAGATGAAATAAGCCAGCAGCAAAGAGAGGTTCGAGGACGGAGATATAAATCACTAAGCAGTACGGAATGTACACCTCATCGGAATGTATGGTATAAGGGAAGTGCACATACATTGGATTAAAAGAACGGGGGCAGAAGCTCCAGGTTAGACATACGAAGCTACGATGTGGGCTTCCAGGAGTTTCCAAGAGTGCAATCACTCCAAATCACATGGTAACTATGACCTTGTACGGAATGCTTACGAATTAGATATATCAATGAACGAATATGCTCTGTAATTGGATTTATCTCCGAGAGCACCAAACGAAGCCATGACAATAATCGATTGACATCGCAGCAGATAGTGGTGATTAACTGTATCAGACTAGATTTTAGGGTGCGTACCCTACAGTTATGCTCGGAAGGGCATGGCATGTACAAACCTACTACTTTCATGGATTCGAAAGTCGAAGGCATGTGAATCCGGGAATGGCTGCCTTGATACACCGGGAGCGGAAGCATACTTGGTTACTATGTGAGTACGACCTTATGGCACACTTATAAGTTAGATACCGCAACTCGAATGAGTATATTTGAATGCATGTTGACATATGATGACTGCAATCGAGCGCTGAGCGAGGCCGACACAAGTCAATCACCACTGCATCTTGGAACCAATCTGTGAGACGCATATGATCAATGCTGAGAGCGAAGGCCATCACCAACGAGGTCTACCATGTGCTTGTATATACGAAAGCACAGAGACATGGAAATCATACGAATTCGAGAAGCTGTCAAGAGCAGCAGCTATGACCAAGATAAGTACATGATGCAATTATGCTAGTTGACTGCTACAGAGATGCGATACCAGCCGCAATGGCCTTATCCTCAGATGACATTCACAAATACATTCAACGAAAGAAATTGTATACGATCGATCGATTAGTCGGAGGTCGAGGTATCAACTACGATATATCGATACCGAATGATGCCCGCAAGTAGACCAATAGTATTAACCGATTTGAGCGCAATCTAGCTAGCATGACAGGGATCAATTATGTGGATTTGGAGATGGACTTGGAGGATTTAGAGTCAATTGGACGTTTCCTTCTCTTCTCTTCTCTTTGCTTGCATCACTTCGTTTCTTATAGATCTCGGCCCGGTATAAATGGCGTTGGTATGGGTTTTACAACCTACTACTAGAGGTGGATTTCCCCATGCACCAAATCCGCTGTGAGGCCGCCGTGATGGTATCAATCTGTCATGGAACTTATGCAGACGTACGAAGGCGTACTCATCTAATCCTGTCTATTCTTATGTATATATGAGTGCAGCCCAGGAGGTTTGCAGATAAAGAGGGGGATGATGTAATGGCGGTGCCAGATATGCTTGGCTGCCTGGGCCGGGTAACTGCCCTTCATATATAATCACCTCGCGAAGTGCTTTTCGCATGCTTGTGATCATCATACTTACTTTACTTTACAATTGATATCTTTATTACATTTTCCTGTTTGCAACTTTATCTACACATATCCATCCGTACAAGGACGTATGTCTTTACAATATCATTCCTAAATAGTTGGAATCCAAACTGGCAGACTTCAATGCTTTGACCCAACATTCGCATAAGAAATGTTTCTCACATTCAATAAGTAGTTCAAACAACACTCAGAGTTGTATAAAACATTTGTTATATCTTTCAGACCGGAAGAGAATTGCTGATTATAGATTACAATCAGGAAAGCCCCATTTCAAGTATGATGTTTGATATCTGCAACAGATTCAACTCTTCTACGAGCCACTCTACAAGATTCCCGCATCTTAAGGTCCCATTTTGCACTATATATCTACTGCCTGTCTCTCCCTCCATTTCGATTTCTGTCTGTTTGTAAGGATGTATGTCCTCATATGGGTGAATACGTATGGATACGATTGCAAACGGGAATAATTAATATATATCAATTGTGAGGTATATAGGTAACATAATCGCTAGCATGCCAGAAGCACTTTGCGAGATGAAAATATATGAAGGGCACTTACCCTGCCTCCGCAGCCAAGTGTACTTATGCGGCCACGTACGCTTATGAGCCAAGTGCACTTATCAGAGCCAAGTTTACCTGCGAGCCAAGTGTACTTAAGAAGGCCATGTACATATGTGAGCCAAGTGCACTTACAAGGGCCAAGTATACTTATGAGACCAAGTGCACTTATGAGACCAAGTGCACCTGGCACCCCCACTACATTATCCCCCTCTTCATCCATAGACCTCCTGGGCTGCAATCATATATACACATGAGAAAAGACAGGATTAGGTGCGTACGTCTTCGTATGTCTGCATAAGTCCCACGACTGATCGGTGCTATCATGGCGGCCTGACGGCAGAGCCGGCGTATGGGGAAACTCCACCTCCAGTGGCGATGGTAAAATCCGTACCGATGCTATTTTTATCTGGCCGATATCTATAAGAAACGAAGAGAAGAAGAGGAGAGAAGGAAACGTCCAATTGACCCTATATCCTCCAAGTTCACCTCTGAACCGTCCGTAGCGATGAAATCGATTATGGCTGTGGCTTCATTGGATGCTCCCAATGGAATTCGTCGACTTGTTCTTGAGGATTCTTGAGGTTCTCTTCCGGCTCTCAACTCGTGTATAGGTAGTTGTAAATCGCCCACAGGACGAAGTAGTAGATCATCCGGTAGTGTCGCTTGGAATCGAGATTCCAATCGACATCCCACTTGTCTGTATCGTCGACAATCGTCGGTTGCGTTTCTGAAGGTTGCTGGCCGATAGCACACGGCACGTACTTATCAAGCAGGGAGACGTGAAATACGTTGTGAATATGTATCATCTTTGGCAAGTCTAATTTGTAAGTATTCTTGTTGATGACTTTACTCACAGTGTATGGTCCCATACACTTGTAATCTAACTTCTTTGATGTCCTCGCCATCTTGATGTTCCGAGTCGAGAGCCAGACCTTATTTCCGACTTCAAATGTCATTTTTTCGCTGCCGGCGTACTGTGTCTGACTGTTTTGGACTTGCAGTAAGTTTTCCCGCAGGGTGCGGTACGTCTCTTCCAGCCTGGCTGCCAAGGTATCTGCTTTGGCTGCTGATTTCAAGTGGGCTAACTTCTTGGGTGCCTGGAACTACATCGTCAGGTGGTAGTTATAGTTGGTCCAAAAGGGTGTCATCATTGTCGAAGTGTGTACTGTGTTGTTGTAGGCAAATTCTGCCAAAGGTAAGAGCTCCACCCAGTTATCCTACTCATAGTTGCAGAAATCCCGGAGATACTGCTCCATCGTCTGATTCTGTCGCTCTGTCTGGCCGTCCATCTGGGGATTGAATGTGATCGATAGTTGGTGATCCATAGTCATGTGGCAGTAGACCCTCGCCCAGAATCGGCTTGTGAATTGGGTGCATCAGTCTGTGATGATGTAGTCAGGAATACCACACTTGCAGATCACATGCTCCAAGAAGAGACTAGCCAGCTCTGGTGAGTCGATATCCTTTCTGAGATGCAGGTAGGTCGCCATCTTTGTCAGATGATCAACAATGACTAGGATCCCCGTGTATCTGAACGGGGTCGATTCGGACAAGTCTGTGACAAAGTCAATGGTGATACCTTTCCAGGGTCATGATAATGGTGGCAGTGGCATGTTCATTCCGTGGCGGACATGATACAGGGCCTTGATTCGGTGACATACTTTGCAGCCACTAACGTACTTCCTTATGTGCGCGTCTATTGCAGGCCAAACTTGAACAACATTCCTAGAAACTAACTTGGCAGTTTTAAGATCTCCAAAGTGACCGGACTCAGGGTTGTCATGAAAGAGACTTATGACTTTGCCGCGGAGAACATCATCCACAGGGACATATATCATCCCCTCATAGGTCATTGCTCTAGCGATGATGCTCTATTGGTTCTTGTCTTGTGCTTCAGCTTCAGCACTGGCTATTGAGTTATTGACTAGCTTACCCGAGATGTCGACCACCAATGGGTCAGTAGTCTGGGCCTTCGTAATTGCCGGTAGAAGGTCCTTGTATGGTTCAACAACAGGTGTAGTGGTCACTAAGAGCTGTCCGACAGTCTTCTTGTAGCCAATTTCATAGTCGGACCGTCTGAACAGGCTGTCGGTGGGGTTTTTGTCTCCTTCTCAGTATTCGATGCTGTAGTCGTACACCGAAAGATATTCCGACCACCTAGCTTGTCACCGTGTGAGCACTTTGGAAGTTTGAAAATACTCAAGGTTCTTGTTTGACCCCACACCCGAACTTTGTGGTGGGTACCTTCCAGGTAGTATCGCCATTGCTTGAACGTCTCAACAATGGCGAGGAGTTCCTGATCGTACGTGTTATAGTTCTGTTCAGCCGGAGATCATTTCTGCGAGTAGAAATTGACTGGCCGAAGGGTTCTGAATCTATGATACTGGTTCAGGATGCCTGCAATCGTGAAGCCACTCGCATCCTTCTGGTGGATGATCGGCTTGGCTGGATCGAAGTGCTGCAAAATTGGGTCTGCGGTGAAGGCCTTTTTGAGTTTCCGGTAAGTCAGCTCGGCTTCTCAAGTCCATTCCCATTTCGGATTGATTGGCTGTGATCGATTTGATGGTTTCGGCTTACCACTCTTGCTCTGGCCATTGGAATTTAGTAATTCCATGAGCAGGAGGGTCACCTTAGCATATTTTCGGATGAACCTCCAGTAGAAGTTTGTGATGCCGAGGAAGACTTGGACGTTCCATACCAACATGGGAGTCGGCCAATCCTCAATCGTTGCGATCTGATCTACTTCCATGCTGACACCATCGGCAAAGATAACAATGCCGGAGAAGCTGATCTCGGAGACTACATATTGATACTTCTCTGCTTTGCAATAGAGGCCGAACTCCTGCGGTTATTGTGGTACATTCCCAAGTGCTCTTCGTGCTCCTTCTTGTCAGGAGAGTAGATCAGGATATCATCGAGATAATACATGGCAAAGTCGTTGATATAAGACAGCAGGCAATCATTGTTGTAAGACTGAAATGTAGCTGGTGCGTTCGTCAGGCTGAATGGCATGACCTTGTACTCGAACTGACCATATTGAGTTCGGAAAGCCATCTTGTACTCGTCACCTTCCTTGATGCGATCAAGGTGATAGGCTCTGCGAAGATCGTGTTTCGTAAAGATCCTGACGCTGCCAACACGGTCAAGTCTCTCCGAAATCAGTAGAAGGAGTTACAGATTCTTGATTGTGCACTCGTTGAGAGCTCGGTAGTCCACACAGAGTCTCACGCCACCATGCTTCGGCTTGGCAAAGATTAGTGGTACCGCAGAAGGTGATGATGACCGCAGAATTAAACCATTGGCCAGGTTTGTATCGATGTAAACCTTTTAAGTTTTAAACTCAACCTCCAGCAGGTCATAGATACTCCCGTAGGACAGCTTGTGCCCAGGTACCAGGTCGATCGCATGGTCAATTGACTGGTATGGTGACAGCATCTCTGCTTTGATCTTGCTAAAGACCACCACGAATTCCTGATACTTGGCAGAGATATGGCCGCCATCGTCTGTATGTACCATTTCAGGTGTAGCTCCATCTATACTCATTAGCTGTGTGTTTTCAATCATCTGATGGAGCGTAGGAATTCCCTGGAGGAGTGATACCAGCCGGCACAGACATATTAAAACATAAGACCGTGGCGCACCTCCTCCCTTCGTGGTTCGACAAGCCAGTAGAAGTCATTCAGGCCACGCATTATTGGTAATTCTTCTGCCGCAACTGCTGCCGCTGCTCCCTGCTCTCCAATCCAGCATCGGAGTTTCTCACCTGAGGTCACACTCTATAATGATGCTCTCAGCAGCCCGGTGTACTCCCCAAACCATAGGACGAATGTCTCGTCGACCTTGTTACTTCCAAGGAGGTCTTTGAATCCTGATGCTCCAAGAAAACAAATGTCTGGAGGCTTACCACCATGCCTCTGCGAAGTTCTGTTGGTATCCGCATACGTAGTTCCATCACGATTCCTATTCAGAATAGTAGTCTGTGGTCCACTTGGGGTTCTCAATACCATAAGTCGACTGGCTTTCCAGTCGATATCCAGGTTCTGAATCTTGAACCATGGCAATCCCAACACCAAGTCGTATGCCTTCATGGGCACAAATAAGATATATGTGTTTTCAACTGGTACCAAGCTTTCACAATTCTGAACCGAAAGAGTAGTCTTTCTGCTTTCTCTTGCGGACATCATCTCGCTGCCATTGAGGCTCAAAGTTGCAATGAATGCTGGTTCGTCCCATACATTGAGCCACCTTTGCAGCTGAGGTATCATGAAAATGCTTGTTGCTCTACAGTCTATGAGATCTCGTACAAGATGCATTTCAGCCTGAACATCTCAAACAAGTACTTCGTGTATGATATGTGCCGAATATGGCTGCTCTGTGCCGCACAGGTACTGACTCAATATGTGAGCTCTTGGGCTCTCCAACATAACTCTTGATTTTAATGAAATTTGGTGCGTCTGCACTCCATCCAATATCGCCATGAGCACCTGCACTTCCAGCCTCTCCAATCCCAACTCCATCTCGTCTATCCTCTCTAGCCGAGTCAGATACCAGGAGAGGTAGACTACTTTTTTGACCACTGGGAATTAAACGACCGTTGTCATTTGACTTGGTGGCCACTGCCTCCGGAATCGCCGGAGTTCAATTTGTCCTTGTCTGGATAGTTGGTTCGACTGTAGCATGGACACGTATACGTGAAGTGGCTGCCATTGCAGCGGATGTACTTCTTATTTGCGTGGCAGTTGTCGAGAACCTCCCTTGAGATCCATGGTGCTGGAGGTAAATCCGTATATTTGCCACCACCACCGCCGGTGTTCTATCCACTGGAGGTTGTCTTGGTGGGCTAGGAACTTGACGGTCTGAAATTACATTTCCTGTCAGTTCATTTGGACAATTCTTCATTGCTGATGGAGCCCCCGGTAGACTGCTGTTGTTGAAGATGTTGTTGTTGTTGTTGTCTCTCGTTCATCCTTTCCAATCCATATTGGTATTCTGTGGCTGCTGCTCATTCGAATAGCTCATTGATGCTTTCAAACCTCATTTGTTGTCAAGGGTTTCACTCGTAATTGCAACCCAGGCTTTATCCCTGCCCAGGCCATTTCGTATAACCTCTCAGAGTCCTGTTCTTCGTCCCATTCGGCCTCCTGCGACAAGGTACAGAGTCTGTTGGCCCATATCTGCACTGGTTCGTTTTGATCATGAAATCCCTGATGAAACTCTCGGTAGTCCTGTATGGCTGCATTCAGCATGTGGTCGAGGTCACTGTATATCTTTTGCAGTTGCTCAACGAAGCGGTGGAAATCGTTCATGGTAGGGTGATTTGAATTCCATAACTTTTGGCCCCTAGTGACTGGGTCCTCCATCTTCCTTTTTCGTTGCGAAGGATCCTTATGGCCGCTCCAGCTGACGATTACATTTAAGCCATATTTGACTTGATCTGGTACGCCGTTCAGGAAATAATGATTGTGTGAGTCAACATTTCCACAGAGAACACTGATAAGGTAATCCAATTCAGATGTACCCCCGCAGTATCGCTCAGAGTCGATCATCTTAAAGATTTCAGACTTACTGCATTCCAGCTCCACAGCTCACTCCCTAGCAGCCTCTCATTCTTGAGCTGCTTCACTCTCTCGAGCCCATTCTGCTCGTTTGGCTGCTCTCTCATCGTGCTCGGCCCATCATTTGGCTCGCATTTCGGCTTGTTCCATGAAAAGGAGCTTCAGCATCAATCAATTCTGGGTCGCCATATCACAATGATCATCTTCGGAATTCATTAATGAGATATCGTCGTCGTCATCATCGCTGACACGTGTATTTTCCCAATCAGGATTGAGATCACCATTGTCGGGAGTAAGATTTTCATCGTCAGTATCGATCTTATCATCAATCACGGCGTTATTTCTGTTTTCATGCGCCGGAAGAACTGATGATCTCTCGACTTGAGCCCGTTTGCTGCTAGTCACCAATACCTAAAGATTTTCCTCACTTTCGCCATTGTTAGTAACATGTAATTGATTTCTGATTGACTTCTTTGGAGGTATTAGGGTACAATTAAATGTAATTGGCTGATCATTTGTTTTTGTGTAGATATCGTGACACGTCGAAAAAGTAAGGAGACCACAAAGTCCCATGAGCAAAACCTATCTGGTGACTGAAAAGTGATTATAGTGTAACGACGTATGTCCTCATATGGGTGAATAAGTGTGAATACAGTTGCAAATGGGAATAAGTAATATATATCAATTGTGAGGTATGTAGGTAAGATAATCGCTAGTGTGCCAAAAGCACTTCGTGAGGTGATTATATATCAAGGGAGCTTACCCAACCTGAGCAGCCAAGTATACTTACAAGACCAAGTATACTTGCGAGCCAAGTGCACTTACGAAGGCCAAGTGCACCTGCGAGTCAAGTGCACTTACAAGGGCCAAGTGCACTTACAAGGCCAAGTGTACTTACAAGGCCAAGTGTACTTACAAGGCCAAGCACACCTGATACTGCCATTACACTGTTTTCTCTATGTACTGCTTATTTACCTATTTTCCACTCATTGTCATTTTCCCACACATTAATCCTCACTCTGACTGACCCCTTCAAATACCATACTTACAGCTCACATCATTGCAATGCTACCAAAACAGATTCTAACCACCCCTTCAAAAACCGATGCAATTGAGAACACTCTCCATGTAGATTGTTTAACAAAGCAGTTCATGGCCGAGTACATTTAAGGGTTAAATTGGATATATGACATTTACAGTTTCACAGATGATGGCTCAATTGACTTGATATATGATATTCGTTTTTCAGATCCAGTCACCACAAGGTACTTGACACAGTTTCAGGGGATGTGGATGCATCAGGTATTGACTCAACCACAATGCATGAAATGGTAAACTGAGCTCCAGGTATTTCTCCAAGACTGTTTCAAAAACACTCAGGTATAGAAGAACTGAGATGAGAAGGAACACCTACCTTTACCGATCGAAACTGATATCAACTCTGGCTCTGTTAGCTTTGGCAACTGCAACAACTTCAAACGTGGCAAAGGTTATGCCAAGAATGACATCTGGTATCTCGGGACACCAAAGCTGCAGTCGCCCACCCACAAACATACAATGCTACAGACCAGTATTGCTTCTACTCTCCAGAAGAAATGAAAACACGATGACATCTCCATTAATGCTGCCCCTACTCGTACAATACTTATATCTTTTCAGGGTTTATATTGTCGACACTGAAAGCTGTGGTCTAGAAGGCTATAACCATTGGGATGACCACTTCATTCACATCTTCACTGCAAATGTTGTATATCACACTGTACATCACCTAGATCCTACAAGAGATACCAGTTGTATTCTTGAATATCTAGTTACAACTAGTGTAATCTGTCTGCAACCATTTTATGCGATTCAACGTGATAGCAACGAATTTGTGGCCCCCTTGATTTCTGTCACAGTCTGAAACACTGTCATCATTGTGGATGTTTCGAAGGTAATGGCAATTGTACCTCCAAATATTGGAAGAGTAACTGCACCACCATAACCACCACCACCACCACCATCACCATCACACCTACGATCATCACCCATGGGAATGCCTAGTGCATTCAAACCGGCAGATAGGTCAACACGTGCTTCCAGGTTTGTTTCAATAGGCCACTCGGCAATGATACAAATGGTGGTAACTGCTACTCACCACATCATGTATACAACTCTCCAAAATCAGTCTTCTGCATTACTTGAGAAGATTTCATCGTCTGTATTGAAGGATTGAATGAGTGCCAGTGTTAGACAAATGGCAGAGAGGGTACAAATTGTATAGGTGATGTTGCGAGTGGTGGTGAAGTTACAGCAACAGCAGGAGGTGAGGTTCCAAATAGCAGAGGTTTTGGTAGAGGAGGAGACAATATGTAATATTTTGTTGGTGTCGGTAGCAATTGACATGCACCAAGATATTAATGTCAGTATGAGCTTCACACAGATCGAGATGGCACATATGACTCCATGATGGAAGGGTGAGAGATTTTAGTGATGGTGTTCAGTACATCCAACAGTACTGCAAATGACTAGTATACTGATACGTATTAGGTTTGTATTCGGGGCCGAGTTATGGGATGGGTGAGAGAGAGTCTTTGCATATTGTTGTTGTGTTGGGTGAAGTCGTTATTGCATTGTACAAAGTTATTTTTAGTCTTGTTTGAGTTTTCTTGACAGTATTGCATAAAGTGTTAGGGAAGAAAGTGGGCTTGGAGACGTCAGTATTTAATTGATTTATCGTACACGACACTTTCATGACAAGCTAATATGAAATCGTATGAATGTTCCCCTTAATAAGAAAATCCTTTAGGTGCAATGCTCAGCAATGTATAAGTCCTTTTCCACATACCACCAATCTTCGTCCACATGATTAATGCGTAATTGTAAATCCATATACTGCAACTTCTCTCTTTTGGCTCTCTTTCTGCACTCATCTGCCTTTCTTTCTGCTATTCCTATATTCTCAGAATGACGCAAATATCATAGACACTACACAAGACTTCATCCTCAATTTCAAAACCAGTACTGGTCACTACTTGATTAGTCTCACTAATATCACGTACTGCAAATGGTTATATTAGGAAACTCAATTTGCAGTGTGACAGGGAGAACAGAAAGCCGATGAAGGCTACAGCCTCACGTATTGAAGGTTCGATTTCAACTTCTCAGGTTTTCTCAGCACATACACTTATTATATCAGCACTAAATCCAGATCTGAAACCGTCTCTACTCCTGCCGAATCAACCCTTCAATTCTATGTTACCAGCACTCAGTGTCAGTTTCAATGTCAGTATTTATCTAATTATGAACCTTAGTCATATTTGAAATCTACACCAATTATTATCTGATTCACAACTGATTTCATCATCCCCAACGATAATCCCATTGAGTCTGCCAATATGCAGAAAATGCTACAACAGTTAAACTGTACTTCCACCAGGTGAGCATTGAGTTACTGCTGTACAGGAAACAATATATCGCATGATGAAGAAGTAACTGATGAGCTAGATACTATTTCCAACTGAAGCTGAGTTTATTCTGGTAGCTCATACAATTCCAAGAGTGATAGATCCCGACTAACATATCGTTTTCAACTCAAAGTCAATAGAGTATTCCTGTTCAATGCTATGCAGATAGGAAGATGTCAAGGTTAGCTTTCTGGAACTTCAGAAGGAGTGTCTTACGATAGTTAGGTATCTCCAGAAATTGCATTCTTACTGACTAACTGACCAAATATGAGATCAGAAACAGTTGTAATTTGATCAGATTGCATATCATCATGAAGGCCCATCATTGTATAGGGATACTATACAATATGCATCATTTCGAAGAGTATGATATACATTGATCCAATTCTTTCAGATTTAATATTCGTTGTATGCCAATGCTATTGTATGAACAAATCTTATGTAAGTTCTGTCTGCTATCTTTAGCATTGCTAACACCATGAGGAATGAGCTAGCTACTTGATTTCCAAGGTGATTGCATGATTATTATATATATATTTCTTCCAATGAATGTGCAAACATGGCAGGCATTTGGAGGGCTTACATGACTAGTATTGGGAATAGACACCCCAGGCACTGATTGTGTTAACATGTACAGTATTGTCTTATGTACTAATATAGTAGAAAAGAAATGGAAGTTTAGCTCCAACAAAGATTACAAGTGATGACTTTGAAATCCAGTGGATGAGGTTCAGATGGGAGTACTAATTCAATCTAGATAATGATTGCAGTAAGTATGTCCTTTACAATGAACAGAATTTCTCCAACATTGTGCAGAAACATACACTGATCTCATGAATATTTGGGACGATCTCGTATCTCTATTGAGACAGATAGTAATCAAGTCTATAGTGGTCACTCTGAACAACCTCATTCTATATGAAAAAGGTGCAAATAATGCGCCATCTGTTGCAATGAAGCCTCGTCAAGTGGTATTAAAGAAGATTGCAATGGAAGTCCTGATGATAGAGCTGAATATTGAGACTCTGATAATTTCTGCAATCCGTATCCCAATTGCTAAAGATTTGTCCTTCGATACTGATGATATTATTGAAGATGACAACAATCATAGTGACAATAAGTATGATGACGTTTACAATGTCAGGAGTTGTACTAAGTGACATCGTGGTCTCCAGCTACATGATGATTAGGTCAAGGATGAGAAACATGAGGATAATGATGAGGAAGAGAAGAGGATGAAAATAAGGACAAGTAGAAGGACATACAGTTGGAGTCGCTAGATGACTGCCAAGGAGAGAGTAGTTTAGAAGATGTACTTTCAGCTGGATGTGATGTGTAGTATGGTATTAATAATGTAGGATATTTAGAACGAGAAAGAGTACATATTAGATCTTAATATCAACCATCATGCACACTTACATTACTGCACTGTATCTGTCACCTGAGATATTGGTGCAATTCAGGGCATTGTATAAACATCACATACGGTGAACATTGCGTTATGTCAACGTATACATTTCAAACATATGTCACATGAGTAGTATTGTGGATCATAAGTTATGCATACTGCATGGCTTCTTCAGTAAGAAATACAGAGTCGGTGAGAATTATATACACTGAATAGCTACTTTAATAAGGAATGCTGTGTCAGGAGGTACAAACTCAATGCCAGAGGTTATATATACACACATATAGTTTCTGCTGATGACGAGGCTCAAGAGGTTTCGATTGCAGCATCTGATGTGACTTAGCTCAATGTTTGGCCTGGATGCAATATAGTTTTTTGCCTTATGATCATCATCTGCTTTACCACTCCAATTATTATTACCATGTAAAGTAGTATTTTGGAAACAAGATCTGCCATTAGATTTATCAGATATCAGCAACTGATTGGGTGGTTAGAGTGTCCTTGCATCATATGATATCCAAGTTGCTACTCTACTTAAAATCATGCATTATATTATGGAGAAGTAGCTGCTCAGTGAGTAACCATTTCCAATCAAACCTGGACTTATACAGGTAACATATACGATTTGTTGATTTGTATTTATCTACAAACAAATTATTTCTTAGACAATCAAGGTAGTGAATCATTGCTGGCTGATGGTATACAGGCAGGACTGACTCAATATTCGCCTGCAGAAACATCAGAAGAAGAGCTTCAGGTTAGTTAAACATTGTCCAAAATTGCATTCCTATTGACTAACTACATGTATGTCAGATCAAATATACTTGCATTGCTGTTCAATTACACATGATCAAAAAGGCCTGTGATTGTATATCCAGACTTTACACTGTATACCATTTCAAGGATAATTATGAGCATTGTATACATATTTACTAATTGCTGACAGTTGATATATTTGCTGTATACCAGTATTACCATACAACAGAGTCTCAGGTGAGTGGTACCTGCAGCTTTCAATATCACAAATACTATCAGAAAAGAGCCAGCTACCTTGTTATTGTTCAAGGAATTTGATATTTTCTGTATTTACATTTCATTGACTGAAATTGCAATCATAATAACCGTTCAGAAGGTTTTTACAACTGGATTCAATAGCAGTTACTCCCTACACTGAATCAGTTTTCATGCAAGATATTTGTTTATGTACCGACTGTGTAGCAAAGAAATTGATGTATTACCACAACAAAGGTTCAAAGTGATGATCTGGAAAACTGTAGGAAAACTTATAACTGGAAGTACTACTTCGATCAACAAAATGATGGTGGTCAGAATTACCTTCCTGATAGATTCAATTACACTAACATTTTGTAGCAACTATGACTCAGCTCATGAATTCCTAAAATGATCTACTATCTCCATATATTAAGAAGTTTTCCATGACTATTTGGGTACATCAGAAAATGATCGATGTCACACCCTGGCCGTATGTAGGCCTAGGATGCATCAGACTGTTGAATTGAAATTTCTTGATCTCCATCATCGAGTTACACAGCATGTGTGTACACACAACTCCTGCCGCTATATTTGCAGCTTCTGATGCAGAATTCCTTAGTCAAACAGCTAAACAGTGCACATAATTCTTACTAATACAGCCCTGCAGTATGCATACCTTTTGATCCACAATCCTACTCAGGTGATACATAAGTTTAATGTATATCTTGATATGATGCAATGTTCACAGGAGACAGAGAAACAGAGAAATGAGGATTAGGGTGATAGCTATAGCAATAGTGATTTAGAAGATATACTGTAAGTATCAATGTATAGTATGGCATTTAGAATGATAGACAGATGATATTAGATATAGAGTTTAGAATGAAAGACTATATATTATATCAATATATCAAACCACATCTTGCATACTCAGTTTCACATCATAATGTCAGTGCAAGGTGTACGTGGACTCATAAGTGCACTTGACTTGCAGGTGCACTTGGCTGCTGAGGTCAGATAACTACCCTGCATATATAATTACCTTGCAAAGTACTTTTTGCATTCTTGTGATTGTCTGACTTATATTACTCTGCAATTGATATTCTCTTTATCACTTATTCTGTTTGCAATCATATATATTCATATCTTTTTTTACTGGGACATACGTCCTAACACTATAATCGATTTTCAGTCATCACATCTGTTTCTCCCGTGGTGTTTCATGATTTCTTAATTGTTTGACACGTTGCGACACATATACAAAAACGGATTATTAGTCAATAACACACAATTGCAACTTAATACCTCTAAGAAAGTCGATTAGAGGTCAATCACATGCTATTGACAATTATTAAAGTGAGAACACTCCACAGGCATCGGTGACAAGCAGCCAATGGGACACGGTCGAAGATAACACAGCAATTGATCATCATTACCATGTGAACCGCGACAATCATGATGCCAATGGCAATAATCTTGATATTGATAACGATAATCACAATATAATCAACAGAAATCTGAATCCTGATAATAGTAATATGAATCTTGATGGAGACGATAGATATATCAGACACAATAACGATGATCATGACGATGACAATGGCTTCTCATCAATGGTCACTGAAGATAATCAGTACGACATGGCCACTCAGAACTGATTTATGCTGAAACTCTTTTTTGAACAAATTGCCCAAATACAATCCAAATAACAGGCATATCGCAATGTGAGAGCAGCCAAACCAGCATAATATTCCTGGGATAGAAAAGCAGATCGAGATCGAGAGGCTGCTAGAGAACTGGCTGCAGTGTTTAAACATGATAAATCCGGGATATAAAAGATGGTTGATCCTGAGCGATACTGTAGAGCCGCCCCCGAATTGAATAACTTCCTTATTGTGCTCCATGGAAGCTTAGACTCACACCACCATCATTTCCAAAAGAGCACACCGGATCAAGTCAAATATGCCTTGAACTCAGTCAGCAGATGGAGCGGCCATAAGGATCCTTTGCAACCAGAAAGGAAAATCGAGAATCCAGTAAATTGTGGCCAAAGGTGATGGAATTTTAATTACCCTGCCATGAACAATTTCAACCGCTTCGTTGAACATCTCCAAAGGACATGCAGTGACGCTGACCACGTGTTAAATGCAGCCATATGGGTCTACCAATAGTTTAATCAGGGGTTCTATGACAAGGACAGACTAGTGCAGATATGTACTAACTGGCTTCATACCTTGTGGGGGGAAGCAGAATGGAACAAAGAACCGGACTCTCAGAGATTGTATGAAATGGTCTGAATGGGTATGAAGCCTGGAATATGAGTATGAGTTTAACTCCTGACCACATACAAGGGGTTTGGAACTATTGACAAATGTTTCGATCAAGCGACAGCTGTGGAGTTCCAAATTCAGACCAGGAAGGATGAGTGGGAGACAACAACAGCAACAGAATCAACCTATTTAGGGGTTCCAGCTGCAGTGGTAAATCATCCGACAATCAGCTAAATGAACTGACAGGAAACATACTTTCAGACCATTAACATTCAAGCCCACCAGGACAACTTCTAGTGGAAAGACTACTGGTGGTGGCAATGGCTGCAGCAAGCATGCCGAATTACCTCCGACACCATGAATCTTAAGGTAGATTTTCGACAACCGCCTCATCAATCAGAGGTACATTCACTGCAATGGCTCCCACCAGATGCACACGTGTCCATGACACAGTCAGATCAACTATCCAGACAAAATAACCATCGGTCATAGCAGTCCTGGTGGTTACGGTGGCAGCGGTCACCATGTCAAACGAAAATAGTTGTTAGATACACAGCAGTCAAACAATTAATCAACCACTCTCAATACCTGGCTTGGCAAGAGAATGTAGACGAGATAGATCTGGGATTGGAGAGATTGAGGGCACAGGTATTGATGTCCATGTAGGACGAAGTATATGCGAACCGAGTTTTATTAAAATCATGAGTTATGTTCAAGAGCCCAAGACCTCACATGTTGAGTCAGTATCTGTGCGGCACTGGACAGTCTGATACAGAACATATTATAAACGAAGCAGTTGTTCGATATGCATACCGCGAAATGTAATGTGTACAAGCTCTCATTGACTGTGGAGCAACAGGTATCTTCAGGACCTATAAGCTGCAAAGACCGCTTGATATACAGAACAAATCAGAACTTATCTCCACCTCGATCCTCAATGGCCGCGATATAGTCACTGCAAGAGAGAGTGAAAACACCAGGCGCTCAGTTCAGTATGTCGATAGCTTGACATGGATTAACGAATATGTTATATTAATTGTATTCATGCACCTAAATGATATGGTTTTGGGACTGCCTTGGTTTAAGGCTCGAAACCCAGATATTGACTGGAAAGCCAGTCGACCTATGGCCTTGCGAATTCCCAGTGGGCTGTAGGCCATCAACCTTAATGGGAATCACTATTGAACCGCATATGCAGATACCAATGGTACTTCACAGGAATGTGGTGTCCACCCTCAGGATATTTCTTTCCTTGGAGCAACCACATTTGATGACCTTCATGAGAGGAACAATGTCAAAGACGCATTCACCCTACAATCTGGGAAGTGCATCAGGTTGCTGAGAGTATCATGGAGCGAGATCACAGGTACCAAACTGTGATGTTGAATGGGTGAGCAGGGAGCAGCAGTGATAGTTGTGGCAGAAGAGTTACCAACAATGTGGAGCTTGAATGACTGGTACTGGCTCACTGACTCATGAAGGCAGGATGCACGCCATGGTTATCCTCTATTGTGACAGGCCAGGAGTACCGCAACTCCCCGGAATTCTTACCCTCCATCAGAACAAGTTGAAATAGCTAATGAGATTAAATGGAGCTTCAGAGCCTGAAATGGTACCTAAAGATGATGGCGGTCATATCCCTGCCAAGTATCAAGAAAATGTGGAGGTCTTTATTAAGACAAAGTCAGAGATATTGCCACCATACCGGTCAATTGTTCATTCGATCAATCTAAAACTCAGGTACAAAGTGCCATATAGACCTATGTATAACATGTTGGAGATTGACTTGAGTACTCTAATGGCCAACAATGATTTAATACTGGAAGTGTCACTCCAGGTGTATCAGTATGAGTAGTATTCTTATGGCTTTCGGGACTTGCTTGCAGTAAAAGTTATAAAGTTTTGCTCAGGATGTGAAGGTCACTAAAGATAATGATTCCAGTCAAAGATGTTTGGCTTTCCAATGAATATATTGTTAAGGCTTGTTCTCCTTGTCAAGAAACTTGCCCTTCTATTCTCAGAGACTGCAGGGATCTTTGTATCTCTTTCCTCTCGATCTAACAATTACTTCTATGCATGCTATTCCCATTAGCTTCTCTACCAAAACAGCCTTCGCCCCAATACCCTTTCTACCCTTCACTGCTCTACTGGTCCTTCCATATCCTTCCGCTCAGATTTAGTGCTGAAACAAATAGAGTCCCTACTATCAGTTCTTTGGGCTTCAGTGGTCCGTACCTATCATATCCCTTCGATCTGTTAACTTCCAGGGGAATGGTATCTGTTAAATCGTGAGAGATATCAAAGGCTTGGTGAGCTACGATGCAAACTCAGGTATTGTCGAAACTATAGCCTTTCAGCCTTCTTCGTCTCTTCGGTAGTATTAGCTGGCAGAATATTGATTCAGCAACCATCCTTCAGTCCTTATCAGGGGTGTGATTGACTGTATAACAGCTCATCTGATTTCGTTGATTGTGATCACCGAATCGAGTGATATCTTGTGGATATTTGATAACTTGCTGGGATGGTACCTGTACAATCCTGATCCAGCAATCATCAAGTGATCGTAGGTGACCCCGGTTTGAAGGTACTGGAATGTATATAATTCTGTGAGATTTAACAAATGAGAAAAAGCTGGCCAATGGTTTCATTCAGCAGTCATCATCACCGGTAGCGGTGCTAATACCTTTTGCAAAGAAGAAACACGGCAGCTTGAGACTCTGTGTAGACTACCGAGCTCTCAAGACGAGAATATCAAGAGTCAGTACTCCTTTCCAGTGATCTCAGGGATACTTAACTGTGTTGGCAGTACCAGGATATTGACGAAACTTCAACATTACAATACCTATTACCATATTCGCGTTAATATAGGTGACAAGTATATAATGGCATTCTGAACCCAATATGGTATATTGGAGCACAAGGTCATGACATTCAATCTGACGAATGTACTGCCTAGGTTTAAGGCTTACATTGACGATTGCATGTGACCTTACATTGATGACATCGCCGTTTGTTACCTCCACGATATTCTGATCAACTGCACCCACAAAAGGGAGCACAATAAGTACATGCAGAAAGTACTGTAACAGCTGAAGGTGTTCCGCCTTTATTGCAAAGCAGAGAAGTATCAATATGGAACCTCAAAGATCATCTTCCTCAGCTTGATCATCAGTGCTGAAGGTCTCAGCATTCAAACTGACTGTATCACCACAATTGAAGATTGACCGACCCCTAAATCAGTACGGTACAAGTAGGTTCTGTTTAGGTTAATGAACTTCTACTGGTGGTTTATCCGAAAATATACCAAGGTGACCTTCCCACTCACGGAATTGTTAAACTCCAATGGGCTGAGCATTAAGCTGAAACAACCATTAAATCAATCGAAGCCAATCAGTTCGAAATGGCAGTGAACATCGGAAGCTGAGCTGGCATTACGAAAACTGAAGTAAGTCTTTTCCGTGACAGTGATCTTGCAGCACTTCCACCGAGTGAAGCTGATCATCTAGCTTGACTACAAAAGTGTTCCCCCAGAGGCAGACCCACTGGATCGACATATTATCGGCATATGACTTAACAATCGAGTATCTGGAAGGCAACAAATATTCAACCAACAGCGCAACAAGACGGTCGGATTATGAGATTGGCTATAAGAAGCCTGTCGGACAGCATTGGACGAGCCTGGCAGTTGAACCCTACAATAACATTCAACAGATGATTAGGAAGGCTCAGGCTACTAACCGATTGGCAGTCGACGTCTCGTGTAAGCTAGTCAATACCCCAATGGACACAGTAAAAGGCAAAGCCAAAGCCAAAGCTTAGATCGAAGCTGAAAATGTGTACCAAATCTCGGGTATGCTAGTCAATAACCCAATGGCCACAGCTGAAGCCGAAGATGAAAACCAATGGAGTGTCATCGCTTGATCTCTGACCTACAAGGGGACAATATATGTCTGTACGGATGATGTTCTTCGCAGCAAAGTGGTCAGCCTCCATCCTGACAACTCTGAGTCCGATATCTTTGGAGCTATTAATAGTACTCTGTTAGTTTTTAGGTACTTCTATTGGCCTGCGATAGACACGTTTATAAGGAAGTACAGCAGCAGCTACCAATTATGTCACCAAATCAAGGACTCACCCAATACCCATCACGAAATCAACATTCCACTTCCACTATCGTCATGGGCCTGAGAAGGCGTCATCTGGAACTGCATGACAGTATTGTCAGAATTGACCATGTCTGGATATACAAGGATCCTATTCATCGTGGATCAGTGTACACAGATAGTAATCTTCCTGCTCTGCTTTCAGGATATCATTTCATCAGAGCTGGCCAGACTTTTCTTCGAACATATGATCTACAAACACAGCATCTCTAACAATATCATGACTGATTAGGGCACGCAATTCACGAGCCAAATCTGAACAAAAGTCTGCAGCTCAGATATATAGATCATGGACTATCGACCGCATATCATCCGCAGATGAACAGCAAAATGGAGCGGTATAATTGGACAATGGAGCAGTACCAATGTACCTTCTGTAACTACCAATAGAATGACTGGGTAGAGCTCATACCATGGGCAGAATTCGTCTACAACAATGCTGTGTATGCTCCGACATGGATGACTTCCTTCTGAGCTAACTATAACTTCCACTCAACGATGCAGATCATGGTATCCAATGACTTAGCTCGCTTAAAGTTGGATGCCAAAGCAGACTCCAGAGGAACCGCCCTCGAGCAGATGCACTGAATCCTGAGAGAGAACTAGTTGGAAGTTCAAGACCAGCAGATGAAGTACATCGGTGGCAGAGAAATGATATTTGAGGTCGGAAATAAGATCTGGCCTTTAACTCGCAATATCTAGACAATGCGAACATCTACAAGGTTTGATTACAAGTGTGTTGAACCATATACCATGAGTAACATCATCAATAAGAATGATTACAGATCAGACTTGCCAAATATGATGTGTATATACAAGGTATTTCACAATTTCCTGCTTGATAAGTACTCACTGCCTGCTATCGGCCAGCAGCAATCAGAACAACAACCAATGTTTGTCGATGATACGGACGAATAGGAGGCTGATCAGATTCTCGATTTCAAGCGACGCTACTGAAAGCTCTACTATCATGTTCAGTCATCCAGTTACAACCCCCTACATACAGGCTGAAAGCGGGCAGACAATCTCGAAAGTGCCCAAGAGCTAGTCGACAAGTTTCATCAGGAGTATACAACTATTCCATGGCCATAATCGATACCATCACCATTAGAGATTATTGCTATTGGGAATCCAGAACTATAGAGGATCAGGAGTTCTGGAGGATCAGGAGGATTTGGAGAAAATAATATGGTTTCTTGGTTTCCTTTCTTTCTTTCTTTCTTTCTTCTCTTCTTATGGATTTGGTCCAATATAATAGCATCAATATGGGTTTTACCACCTACCAGTGGAGGTGGATTTTTCTGTGTGCTGAATCCGCCAGGAGGCCGCCACGATGGCACATACCAGTCGTGATACTTATACAGATGTACAAAGGTGTATACACCTTATCTTGTCTTTGTTTGAGTATATGTATGATTGCAGCCCAGGAGTTCTGAGAATAAAGAGTGGGATAATGTAATTGTAGTACCAGGTACGCTTGGTCACATAAGTACACTTGGTCTCACAGGTGTGCTTGGACTTTCAAGTGGACTTTGCCCTGCAGATGCAGTTGGACTCGTAGGTGTACTTGGCCTCGCAGGTATACTTGGCATCATAAGTACACTTGGCTTCATAAGGACACTTGGTCTCGTAAATATACTTGACCTCGTAAGTATACTTGGCTTGCAGATACACTTGGCTGCCGAGGTCAGTTAACCGACCTTCATATGTAATCACCTGGAGAAGTGCTTTTCGCACACTAACAATTATCTTACTTACATTACTGTACAATTGATATCCTCTTTATCACATATTGTATTTGTAAACGTATCGATGCATATGCAATCGTACGGGAATGTACAGTTGCTTGTTCACATTTTCTGAGCTCTATATGGAATACGCAAGATATAAGTACAATTCAGGGTATTGTATCAAGGTCACATGCAGTGAATACAGTGTGATATTAAGATTCACTATGTTCTTTGTATTACAAGTATATAGTATTGTAGGTTCAATAAGTATCTACTGCATATCTGTATCAAAAAATAATACTGTATCCATATGTATAAGTTGAATGCTTGGACTTGTATATATGATACATGTACTATCATTTGACAACAAGGCTCAAGGGGTACTATGAGATGAGATACATATTCTCTAAATCTATATATACTGTGAGCGTGACATCTGTATTGTTTGATGACCATACAGTAGTTGATTGGTCAGATTACTTGTTTAGGTTTGTAAATAACTCAGTAGTTGATTCTGATAAAAAGGTTCTGCTGTATTCTTCTGAACTGCCTGGAAGAATCATCATATCCGAAAGTAATTACCGATTTTATTCTAATAGTTTGTGCCAAATTAGATATTGAAGTTTTGAAGTAACTATATTAGATTAGCCAGGGAGATTGACTAATTCAAAGAGTTCATTGTAATGACAAGCAGATTATGCTCATGAGGTTTGTTTAATTGTAATTATATTGTATTCGATCGCCTGCTATCATGACGATAATATATACCTTTTCTAATGATTCCACTGCAAGCAGGTTCCAATTAACATTTCACTTCTGATACCCTTCCTTCCTATAAACACTAACAATTGTATTTCACACTCTTCTTGTTTCACTATCTGTTACCTACCTTATCTCTATAACTCTATTGATTTCAGAGTCATGTAAATATTATCATACTACCTATACTGCTATATCACAGACAAACACTTACATGATCAGAATCTCCAATCTCCTCTCACATCTACACTCCTTGCTTATTGCTTTCAAAGATGTTACTATTGTCATATCAACTTTATGCATCATTTGAACAGATAGTCTGTCATTTACCCCTTGTATTGGTACCATCAGCCTTCCTGACTTTGCTTTTTTCTATCTATTTGAAATATACTACTGTGAGTGCTGGTTCCATCTTGTGTTTTATGAATCTCACTGCAATAGACTTTCAAGAGGTATCCAAGGTCAGATGTATCCTCCTATTTTGTTTATTCTATATTCTATTTCCCCCCCTAAACCTCTCCTTTATCTATTCCACTTCATCTTTCAGCTTGGCTACTATAACTTGTATTTGGTTTTTGCTTGAATGGTTTCATTGTGTCTTCTTGATATGTTTCGTTCTAGTTGTTTGTGTTCATTCAAGCTGGATTGCAATGTGTATCTGTTGGCTTCTTCATTTCCTATGATCTCTTCATGTTACATGTGTGGGGACCCAAAAATATTAGACTGGAATACCAAGTCCATGGTGACTGTTATTACCCATAAGTATTCTTATTATTAATGCTTCTCTCAGACCCAGCTTTTGACTCAGTATCTTAGCTATGGTGATATCAAAACCGTAAGAATAGTAATCATATTTGGATATTGAATGTCCACTATCTTCACCTTCATCATGACTGCCTCCAACAATTTTTAAACCTCTGTAGCAAAGTATTTCATTTCTGTAACCAGGTGATACCAAATTTCCTCCAGTATACCTTTTGCTCTTACTCTGCTGTACACTCCACTCTTCTGTCATCTATTCTTGATCTGTCCATCCAGAAATCAAGTACATCTTTTCCTTACTTCGTTTCTTCCTTCACCCTCAGTATTGTCTAAAAGACCACTTGTTCTTGACGCTCGAATTGTTCTCGACTAAGATATCCTCCCCCATCTTCTCTTCTAAATCTTACCTCTTACTCAGTTATCCTGCCAGACTGCCTTCACCTATCTCTATCACTTCTCTTCCCCATTGAGTCTTGTATATTGATTGATATATTTGTGAATCACCATGTTCCATTAATTTGAAGCCTGATTCCTGGTCAATATTATGCTTTCTAGACAAGTGGAACAATCATTGTAGATCAGAATATACATATAACTCTTATAGTATCTTCATTGATGAGTCGTTTGATATCATATTCCCTTTTGTTTGGTCTATCCCATCACAGCTAGTATTGGCAATGAACTGCCAGGGATTTGTACCATTGATGAACCGTTTCGATTCGGGTGAAGCGGATCCTTGCCAAGCCATTCCCTTCAAATACTACCATGTCGGCCTACAACTGCGAAAGAAAATAAGTAAGCGAGTTCTTGTCCGATCGGCTCAATGTTTAGTGCAACTTGTAGCTAACTTATCTCGCTACAGGATACGTTGAGAATCGAGCTGATCGGACATGAACTCACTTATCTATTATCGTTCGAAGATAGATGGTTCGCAAACTGGTTTGTGACAAACCTCAGAACTTTACCAAATCTCAGATCGAATTCGTGTCGAACCCCACCTTGATTCGATCCACGAAGAACCGATCCACTTCATTGCCAACACTAACTACAGCCTATTCCTTTAGAGCGCCACATACTAGACTGCAGCAAGCTATACCTTTCTGGAATGGTCTGGATTCAGTCCAAAATTTGTACTTACTCGTAATTAATCTGACTTTTCTCTGTGGATTCATGACGATAGTCATTGTCAATTTATGGTAATAGGTAAAACTCAGTTCGCTTTCCAGTCATATACCAAGTCACCTTGTTGGTTTCCTGTTGATGCATACATGTTGCCATTTGGTAACATTGATTTCTATCATGATCCTGTTGGCTCAGTAGTTCTGCAGTCATGAAAAGAGGAATGTTTCAGTCTTGCCAAGATTGAATGCCACTACATTTTCTTCAACCCATCTTTTTTGCTCCAGTTACATACCTGTGCATATAAAATATACATTGGGCTATATCATCACTGTCAACAATATAAACAATATTATCTACATACCCTAATATCCTAATATGTTCCATTTCACATTCTATCTTTCCAATAAGCTCCATAATATGGATGATAAACAGTTTTGACAATACTGGTGACCTCTTCAGTATTCATATATATGTTTACCTCATATCCCACCCTTTTGGATGTATTTGGATGACAGAATCCTTGTCTGACATGCATTTCTCTTTCTGCCTATATATGTCAGCTTTGAATCCCATCACTTTCATTCATTTTATTTGATTACCCTTCGCCATATTTGAGAAGGCTTCCTTGACATCCATTTGTAATATCAATTCAATGCTCTCCTTCTCCCAAGCTTCTTCTATCTTTTGCACCATAACTCTGGATATATTGATTGCAGACCCTTTCTTTCTATATCCAAACAGTCAGTTATGCAATAGTTACCATCTGTTACACTCTTCTCTGATTTATATGGCTACTATATTCTCAATAACCTTTCCTAAGCTGTTTAGCTGTGCGATGACCAAGACTGCAATTTCAAGACTGTTATCTAATTTGCCAGGTTTTGATATGAATACTCCAGGTGTATCTTGAAATCTAGCTGAATAGTAGCATATTTATATTGTAGTTCAGACTCAGAAAATGATCATTTCCCAGTTCCAATCCCATAGAAGCCTGATCGCCTTAACATTTATTCTGTCTGATCTGGATACCTCATACATATAGTGTCAGTAGAATGCTATCCGGATCATTATTTCTCTGATCAGATTATAGGTATCACCTCTCTTGTGATTTCGCTCTCTGCAACAATCTCTTGAACAGTCTCTGGGATCCTACTTCCTTAGTCAATTGTATTTTGTTATTTCAACATATAGCCAGCAATCTCTATTTTCTCTTCAAAGTCTTCACCATATCATCTCCTTTCTGTTCTGTGTACCATAATCTTCTCTAGATTTCATCTTCTTTGATCTTTTGGAAAAAGATATTCCAAGTCTATTGCTTATTCTTTTGGATAGCCCTTGTGAGATAGCTATTATCCAACTTTACCTGGGCTAATTCGTATCTGCCTCTGCTGTTTATTTTTCAAAATCTTGAGGTGGTCCAGATCGCATGTGAATTGAATAAACTATCTCAACTATTTGTATTCTGTAGGTACTGCATGAATTTATTCCCGATATTTACAATTCCATGGATTTCAATTAATCTTTCTGTAAGTTCATACATTATCATTACTAGTGTTGGCAACGAACCGTCAGGGATTTGTGCCATTGACGAACCGGTTCGGTTCAAGCGAAGCTTATTGTTGCCAAGCCATTTCCCTCAAACCCCACAATTTCGGCCTACAACTGCGAACACAAATCAGTAAGCGAGTTCTTGTCCGATCGGCTCGATTTTCAGTGCATCTTGTAGCGGGAGAAGTTGGTTACAAAATATACTAACAATGGAGCCGATCGGACAAGAACTCGCGTACCTATTATCGTTCGATCATAGATGGTTGGCGAACCAGTTTGTGACAAACCTCAGAACTTCGCCAAACCTTGGATCGAATCCGTGTCGAATCTAGTCTTGATTTGATCTTTGACGAACCGATCTGCTTCTTTGTCAATACTAATTATTATACTAGCAGATGATCATCAGAATATTGTAATCCCCAATCTTCTTAGATATATTGAGTCCATAATGTATCTGCTTCAGTGAGATCGTTCTGCATTCTTCCTCAATTACAGCTTCAGTGATCCAAACTGTTGTATCTGTAATTGAAAATACTTTATGAGATGGATTTTGGGAATGTTGAAATCACTACTGTCTTCAAGAAGTTTGACAATTACCATATCAATAATATCTTTCCAGAAATTGCAAAAGTTTTGCTGAGAGTCTTTTATTTTCGACTTGTTTTCCTCTGAATTCAATTCAGCATTATACTGTGCACATATTTCAGTACCTATCACTGTTGCCTCTGTTGTCGGTCTTTGAATTGTTTTGATTTGTTAAAATATATACTTGGAATTGTAGAAGTAAAGTAGAATGTTGTCTGAGATTGTAATGTATTGTTATTCTAAGGGTCCTACTGGCAAAAGATATAACAGTTAACTACATGGCAGAAACACTCCACTGTATGAGCAACGATACACCACTGCAAGATACTTGGATTATGTAGAGTATGTGATAAGACATCCACAGACAAGTGTGTCATCTTAATGATTTATCATCCATGTTTTTGCAATATCTTCTTATATGCTTATTATGAATTTGTTCTATTTACGTAAATAGATACTGCGAGCGAAATATTATGGAATTTTCAATATATTTGTACTACTTGAGAAACTCAAGTCATATCCAGGGGTACTTTGACATTACTATCTGCATGGTCTAGAGCAGATAAGACGTGAGTAAATAGTGTGAAATACAATTGAGATATCATAAGATGTTGAATATGAAATTAACATCGTAGTGTTTGAACTGTTCTATACTCTGATAAGAATCTGTATCTAAGTTAGAATGACAGATATTCCGATTCCAGAGTATATAACTTTGATATTGAGGTATTAGATTTTCCATTTCTTCTTGGTGATATTCATCCCAGTATTATATGCAATTTGAGATATTGAGATGATTATGATGCTTGAACTCATCGGATATCTATAGTATATATGTAGTGCAATTATATCTGATATTTCTATCAGTACTGTAGCCATAGAAATTGCGACTCTCAGAATCAAGTAAAGGTTCCATTATATATTGCAGCATATTCTGTAAGACAATCTGATTATATACTTTCTAAAAAATGTTTCTTTTTACATTTTTGACATATATTTCCATTGAAAGGGGAATCAGAGTTACTATCATCATACTAGGTATTGTATACTTCATGAATACAGCAGAACATAGGTTGCTAATTGTCAAATAAATCGGCCAAGCGTTCTTGTTACTGAAACAATTTGTAAGGTGGATATTATCAAATATAATGATTATTAGTACCAGTATATCACCAATAGATGGTTTTGTCTACAATATTATGGGTACTGTAATGGTGATATAGGTTGAAGCTTAACTATTGATTCCTAGGACAGTTGCCATAATATATCTTATTATAAATACAGTCTCTCAAATTGCTAAGGTATTCTTTGCAAATATATTACTGTTGTTTCTCATAGGCTGGCTGGTGGAGGAGTAATTTTGAATACTGTTTCAGATCATGATAGCAAAGATTCAAGAAATCTAAATGCTGCTCATTATATACCATCTGCATCAAAGCTTTCTTTGAGGAACCTTCATCTAATTTATCCTCCACCTAGACTATTTTCCATCCAGTCTATCTACAATCCCATTGATATTCTGTCTGAGGTGGTAATTGAATTGTAGGAAACTGTGTACAGTTCCTTTGAGGTCAACATTATATTTCAGTATGTTGTGGATGATATTGACAGGAAGATATTTTCATATAACATATGTTAGACAATTGCACTCCTGTTTACTCTTGAACTGATAGAATGCATTGTCAAAGTACTATGTAGTATGGTGATTATCATGGGTACGAATATATATTACAGGGATATCTGTATCCAGATATAGTATATTCTTTGAAATTGTCTTTGTGTCTATTTCAGAGACAAATGCAATGAAGGAAACGTGGTGGGATCTTTGATATCATCATGATTCTCATGGAATCCATGTATGTAGGAATGGAAAGTGTTTTCCTGTGTCTTCCTTGTATATTTTTCAGATACAAAGGGCTTCAGCTGAATTTCTACTATTACATGGATACAAATTTATAGATGGTAGCTATCAATATATTTATTCAGTCAGCAGTTAGATATTAAAGGTTTCAAGTATCCAGAGCAGAAACAGTTCGATATTTATATGGAATATATGGAGGGTGATATGGTGTTCATTATATAGACAATAGTGAGAGTTAAATTTGAAGTTTTAAGAAGTTTTACTATCCATGAGTTGTAGAATTGAGTTTTTTCTTGTGATGAGATTCTTAAGGCAAGTACGCATATAATTTCCTATTCACCTTGACATATCATGTACCCATTTGAAGTATACTTACAAATTTACTTGAATATGAGGTAAACCTCACACTTTTATAAGTAGGATGGATTATATGCAATACATTACACAACTCCAATAGTTGTATAATGAATGCCAAGAACTGACTTATAGATACCTGAGACACAGAGCCAGATATATTGCAATATAGCCACTCCAGTACAGTCTGCTTGATACCAATATAATATTTATAGTTCGGAGAATATATGAATGCAAGCATTAAATTTCCCATATGGAGTATGACCAAGCAGATGAATTAAAACATAGTAACAATCATGTATTATCACTCATTTCTAAATCAAGATGCCAGTTGCAATCTTGTACACTACAGAATAGAGAATAAAGATACTACCCAGTAAGGCTTCAGCTGTTTCAGAGATATCAGTAGCCCACTCTTGTGGTATTTGTTGGTTTCTAACAGTTTGTGATTGTATACTTCATGATTGTTTGGGAACATGATATCACAATCCTCTGGCAGTCATCAAAATTGAGACACTTTATTACTTTGACTTATAACTACACAATGAGATGCTTATACATTCATGAAGTCATTGCGATATCTTGCTGACCCACCTAGTATATACTGTGTATTATTCACATTAGGAAAAAAGTATTACTGGTGACATTCAATCAGAAAAGCTCCTATTCAAGTACTATGTTTGATATCAACAGCAGTTTTAACTACCAAATTAGCCACACTATTCCATTCCTGATCCTCATCAACAGTATAATGATTCATTCTTTCTAGTATATAAACTGCCTTATACTCTCTTGATTCTGTTTCTTCTCCTTCATCTCTATCCACTTTAATGTTTCCATTTTTCTCTTTCAACATTTTGCTTTTAACTGAGACACCACCTTAACCATAACCCTACAATGCTGATATATATCATCCATACTCTCACATATACAATACTATATAAACTGCTTTCAACATTGCATATTACATCTTAAATATACCACAGCATTAAAGGAGGATCATAATCAGTCTCCCAATCGCAAGATAACTTGATCAGTATAGCGCAAGAATAATCCCCACATATTATCAGATCTTTACATGATATCACTCACTTATGTAGTGTTGACAACAAAGTAGATAGGTTCATGGCAGATCGACTCTAGATGGAGTTCAAAGCCGATTCTATCCAAGGTTTGACGAAGTTCTCAGGTTCAACTCAAACTTCAAACCAAATCCCACAACTGGGAACGAATAATGGTAAGCGGATACTTGTCCGATTGACTATATCTCTAGTCCATCTTGTAGCACACGAAGTTAGCTACCAGATGAACTACAAATCTAGCCGATCAGATAAGAACATGATTACTTATTTGCATTCGCAGTTGTCGGCCAGAATGGTGAGATTTGAGGTGAATGGCTTTGCAAGGATCCACTTTGCTCTAACCGAACCGGTTTGTCAATGGTTCGAACTTCCGACAGTTTGTTGCCAATACTACACTTACTTACATGTATCCAATAACAGTAAATATGTATCTATACAGTCAACCACACCACTGATAAGGAGCTGATAATTGTTACTGGTTCAATACTTTGTTAGCTCATACTACTGAACGATTGTAGACAGCTGAACGACTGTACATATAAAAGCCTCTCAGTATGCATTATAGCTGATAAAACTCTTGATGATCATACATATGTAGAGGGTTTACAACAATATACCTTATAAAAGAAAGGATACTATTCGTCTATACTTTTCAGAACCAAAAAGAAATAATAGATCGGGACAACAGAAGTTCAAAGGACTGATATCAGTAGTGATCTACTTATCCAAATAGAACAACTTAGCGGAAGGATATGGAGGGTCCAGAATGAAGTAGATGAATCGTTATTGAAGAAAGAATATTGATTGGAAGGTTGGTTAGGTAGAAGAAATTATGTGGAGAGTATAGATTGAGGTAATGGTTATAGTGAAAGGAAAGAGATATAAAAACTTGTGGAATCTCTGAGTGTAGAAGGATAAGCTTCTGAACAAGGAGAACAAACCTTAACAATATACAATTGGAAAGCCAAATAACTTTGCATTGAATTTTATTCTTTAGTGACTTATACATTCTGTGAGAATCTTCATAACTTTTATCACAAGCAAGTCGTGAAAATGAATAAGACTACTACTTGTGTGGGTAAACCTGGAGTGATGTTTCCAGTATAACATTGCAATGCCTTCCAAAATGATCCCATCTGTCCCTTCCAAAAGAAAGTCCTATCATGAATATCTTCTACTTAGATATACTTGTGAAGCAGTCAATGGCTGAGTATCTACAGGGTCATTGTATGCTGTATACCGTTCACAGCATTCAGAATGAGAGTCCAATTGATCTTATATATGATATGCTATTTTTGGATACAGTGACTATGGGATACGTTGTTCAGTTCCAGGGGATGTAGAAGTATCAGATATCAATATATCTAGACCATATGAACTGGTAAAGCAATTTCCAGAAATATTTCCAGGATGATTTCAATACAATCTAGGAGCAGATAAACTGATATCATGAGGAAGATAATTTCTTACCTACTGATTCCGATAACTCTGTTGATGACAATGATACTATATCTAACTGTGGAAAATATCAATTAACGAATAATATCGGGTATGCTAAAATATTCAAGCTACAGTAACAGTCTCATAAACAAGCAATGATACTAAACATTATGGGTATCACCCTGTCTATGCAGCCGAAACTCGATAACATCCCCACATAAGCTATCTATACAACTTCATTCCATGAATATATATATTCAGAGTCTGTATTGTTAATAAATGGTAATGAGGAGTCATCAGTATTGAATATTGAGAAATTACCACTTTCAGTGGCATTTAATATTTAGCAAGATATCAATATCAGTATAAGGTTCTAGCAACTTGAGGTGTCGTATTTGACACCACCATGGATAGGTCAGGTATCTGTGTGATGGGTATCGATATATCTATCAGATAAATAATATACAGTTCAAGTATACTGATATAGGTATTAGGTTCATGTTTATGGAACTAGAATAGTTTACGTCTTTGCTAATAATCTTTGAATTGGATAGTATTATTGTTGTGGCATTTTGGAAAGTTATTTTTACTCTTTTCAGTCTCGTTTGAATTGTCTTGGATTTATTGATTCTTTAGTTACTTGGCTTCTATTGTGGTAATTGATTAGTATTTGATTGACTGATTTCAGTATATCTCGCTGATCATATTTTTAATTGACTGGTATGCTAATAATAAGGTTGAAATTGAAGTCACTGGGTTGGTATTTGCTGATATTGTGTAAAGGCATACGTTCTCATACCCGAGTAAATATATATATATGATTGCAAACAGGAATAAGTGATAAAGATTATATCCATTGTAAGGTAAGGCAAGTAAGTATGCAAGTAAGATAATCACTACCATGCAACATTACATTGCAAGGTGAGTATATATTAAGGGCTCTTACCCAGTCTCACCTGTAAAGTGTACTTGTATGCCAACCCTAACTGCGACCCATGTACACTTACAATGCTAAGTGTACCTGAGAACCAAGTTAACATATGAGGCCAAGTATGACTGGCACTGCTATTAAACATTGTGTTTGTGGTTTCATATTGGGCATTCTATGTGTACTGAATTCTGGGCTTGGCAGTATTGTGTCTTCATTTTTAGGAGTGGATTGTATTTTATTTTGAGTCACATATAAATTTAGTTTTGGCATCCAACTGTCAGAGGTTTGTACCATTGATGAACCAAATCCTTGCCAAGATATTGTTCTCAGACTCCACCATTTCATCCCACAATGTCAAACATATTTAAGTAAGTGAGTTCCTGTTCGATCAGTTCAGATTTTAGTTGATCGTATAGCACTCGAAGACAGGTACAAGATGAACTTGAAATTGTGCTGATAGGACAGGAACTCACTTACTTACTTTTATTTGACATTGTGGGCCGAAATGGTGGAGTCTGATGCAAATATCTTTGCATGGATTTGGTTTGTCAATGGTTTGAACCTATGATTGTTTGATACCAACACTAATATCTTTCTATTGCAAATTAATCTTCAAATTGGAATTTACTGGGGCCCAGTATTATTTCTTCCAGGATTCATTATGTGATGAATCTCAGTCCTCTACAAAATCTATTCTTATGTAATGGTAGTGCCAGGAGCACTTGGCTCTCCCAAGTGCACTTCGCTCCCAGGTGTATGTGGCCCTCCCAAGTTTACTTGGCTCCCAAGCGTACTTGGCTCTCGCAAGTACACTTGGCTGCCAAGGCCGGGTAAGCGTTCTTCATATATAATCACCTCGCGAAGTGCTTTTGGCATGCTAGTGATTATTAGTGTTGGCAATGAAGCAGATCGGTTCGTCGCGGATCGAACCACGGTGCAGTTCGATCCGGATTCGATCCGAGATTTGGACGAAGTTCAGAGGTTTGTCCGAACCGGTTCACGAACCATCTATCTTCGAATGATAATAAGTAATCGAGTTCTTGTCCGATCGGTTCGATTTGTAGCGCATCTTGTAGCGGGAGAGGTTAGCTACAAGATGCACTACAATTCGAGCCGATCGGATAAGAACTCGCTTACCTATTTTTGTTCGCAGTTGTAGGCCGAAATGGTGGGGTTTGTGGCGAAAGGCTTGGCAAGGATCTGGTTTGCACGGACGAAATCGGTTCGTCAATTGTACGAACCCTGGGCGGTTCGTTGCCAACACTAGTGATTATCTTACCTATATACCGTACAATTGATATTTTTATTACCTATTCCGGTTTGCAATCATATCTACATACATCTACCCATACGAGGACATGCATCCTTACACTATAATCGCTTTTCAGTCACCAGATACGTTTTGCGCACGGGACTTCGTGATTATCTTACATTTTCGATGCGTCACGACACATACACAAAAAAACAAACGATCAGTCAATTACATTCGATTGCACCCCAATGCCTCCAACAAAGTCAATTTGAAGTCAAGTACGCATCACTGACGATCGCGAATGCGAGGAAACTCTACAGGCATCGATGGCTAGCAGCCAACGGACTCCAGTCGAGAGACCATCAGTTCTTCCAGAAGAGATCGATGATAATCTCGATGCTGACCACGAAAATCCTAATCCCGATGACGGTGATCTCAATTCTCAGCGGAAAAATACACGCGTCAGAGATGACGATGACGACAACATCGACTTCTCATCAATGATTACCGAAGATGATCACTGCGATATGGCTACCCAGAATCGATTGATGCTGAATCTCCTTTTCAAGCAACAAGTTGAAATACAAGCCAAACGATGGGCCGAACGCGATGTGAGAGCAGCCGAAAGAGTGGAATGGACCCGGAAGAAAGAAACAGCTTGGGAACAAGAGGCTGCTAGAGAGCAAGCTGCGGAGCAGGTACGCGGTAAGCCTGGAATCATTAAGATAGTCGACTCTGAGCGATACTGCGGGGGTACTCCTGAATTGGATAACTTCATCAGTGTCCTCCGTGGAAACTTCGACTCACACCAACATCATTTCCCCAACGGCGTACCGGATCAAGTCAAGTGCGACTTGAACCTACTAGGCAGTTGGAGTGGCCATAAGGATTCTTCGCAACGGAAAACAAAGATGGAGGACCCAGTCACTTGCGTCAAAAGATACGGAATTCGAACTACCCTGCCATAAACAATTTTGACCTCGTCATTGAGCAACTCCAAAAGACATACGGTATCCCTGACCGCATGCTGAATGCAACCATGCGGGCCTACTGAGAGCTCGACCAGGGATTCCATGACCAGGAGGAACCAGTATAGATATGAGCCAATCGGTTCTGTACCTTGTGGCGAGCAGCTGAATGGGACGAAGAACAGGATCCTAAGCGGTTATACGAAATGGCCTGGATGGGGATGAAGACTGGATTACAATCACTGGTTGAACCCTTGACGACGAATGGGAGGTTTGGAAGCATCGATGAGCTTTTCGCCTGAGCAGTAGCTGCGGAATTCCAGCCCGGGCCAGGAAGGACGAGCGGGAGACAACAGCAGTCTCAGCAGCAAAAGCAGCTGACGGACTTGTTCCATAAGAGCGGCAAGCGAGGCTACCGACCGTCCATCTCCGAGCTGAGAAATACCACCGGCGGCAAATCCGGCCAGCCTGGATCGATCAAACACAACAAACCAGGCAGAGGACAATCGTCCGGCTTACCAACGGCAATGTGGATTTCGATGGAGTTCTTTGAAAGCTAATGATCCAGTGGCAAATGCTCACACTGCGGATCGCCGAACCACAAGGTGAGTTTCTGCCTCAAAGAGTCTCGAGTTAACCCATAACAAGACCAGAAACTAGTCCCGAATGGCAATGGAGGTCAACAGGTTAAATGACAGAAGTCATTAGATAACCAGCAGGTAAACAACTCATAAGTCTCTCTCGGCTTCTAGCCCGGTGGGAGAGGTTTGACGAGTCGGAATCGGATTTGGAAAGGGTGGCAATGCAGGCGTTAATGGCGGCGATGGATAGCATACAATTACATCGGATCGCCTTGAAGCCAAGGGTGGTATTAGAGAGCCCAAAAGCTATTATGTCAAGTCAGTACTTATGCGGCACGGCCAGACCGAACACGTCGTATATTGTCCATGAGATTCTTATAAGAGATGGGAAGGGGGAAATGCAACTTGTACAAGTACGTATCGATTGCTGTGCGACGAGTATGTTCATATCCCCGAGATTAATCAAACGGCTCGGTTTACCGGATGAACTGGATTTTGTCATGACTCTGGGCCTTAACAGCTAGGTGATGGCTCATGCGAGTTAGAGTCGAAAAATGGCAATCACAGTTCAATATTTGGAGCACTTATCACCGGTTCAGGAATCGGACGTACTTGTTGTACCCATGCGGACTAACAACTTGGTTTTGGGGTTGCCTAGGTTCCAGTCCAGGAACCCTGATATCGATTGGCAATGCGGTCGACTTTTGGCTCTGCGAATCGCAGGGGAAGCGGAAGTGGTGGTAGTGAACTGGGCACACCAACCAGAATGCCTCGGGAATACACCAGGATATATGGCTAGGGAGGAGACATGTTCCGAAGGTGGCTGTACTCCGGATATTCAAATACTGGAAATTCAAATACTTGGAGCTACTGCCTTCGACGATCTATTGGCCAGAGAGGAGGTCATCGGGACATTCTTCCTAAGAGTTGAGGATTGTACAGGACTGCTGTGAGCGACTGTGGAAGGTATCGCTGAAGGAGGTGAGATTGGCCCCAGGTGCTGGACAGGCGAACAGGAAGTAGCGGCTATAGTTGCGCCAGAAGAGTTACCAACAATTCGGGGCTTGAATGACTGCTACTGGCTCGCTGAGTCATGAAGGGAGGAGGCACGCCACGGCCATACTCCATTGCGATGTTTCTGCTAGTACCGATACTCCCGGGAATTCCTATCCTCAGTCGGACGATTGAAATTCACCTAACGAGTATAGATGGAGCTGTACCTGAAATTGTACTTACAGAGGATGGCGGCCATATCTCTGCCAAGTATCAGGAATTCGTGGAGGTCCTTAGCAAGGCCGAGGCAGAGATGCTGCCATTGCACCGGTCAATTGACCATGCGATCGACGTGGACCCCGGATTTAAGTTACCATATGGACGTATCTATAACCTATCGGAGGTTGAGTTGAGAACTCTAAAGGCCTACATCGAGACAAACCTGGCGAATAGTTTCCTCCAACGGTCATCATCACTGGCAGCACCACCAATATGTTTTGAAAAGATGAAGGACGGCGGCTTAAGACTTTGTGTGGATTACCGTGCACTCAATAAGGTGACAGTTAAGAACTGGTACTCTGTCCTCCTGATTTCAGAAATGCTTGACCTTGTTGGCAGCGCCAGGATCGTTACGAAACTTGACCTTCGCAGAGTCTATCACCATATTCGCATTAAGGAAGGTAACAAGTACAAGACGGCGTTCCGAATCCAATACGGTCATTTCGAGTACAAGGTCATGCCATTCGGTCTGACAAACGTACTGGCTACATTTCAGTTTTATATCGACGACCTTGCTGCCTATTACCTTGATAGTATCCTGATCTACTCCACTGACGAGAAGGAACATGACGAGCATGTGCGGAAGGTACTACAACGACTGCAAGAGTTGGGCCTCTATTGCAATGCAGAGAGGTACCAATGTGGGGTCTCGGAGGTCGGCTTCTTCGGCTTCATCATCTCGGCCGATGGTATCAGCATGGAAACGGATCGGATCGCGACAATCGAAGATTGGCCAACTCCCAAATCGGTACGGGACATCCAAGTCCTTCTCGGATTCACGAACTTCTACCAGACATTCATCTGAACATATGCTCTGGTGACCCTTCTGCTCTCGGAATTACTCAAATCCGATGGGCAGAGCAAGTGCAGTAAGTCGAAACAACCATTACATCGATCGCATCCAATCAGGTCGAAATGGGAATAGACTCGGCAAGCAGAGCTGGCTTTCCGGAAACTCAAAAAGGCCTTCACCGTAGCACCGATTTTGCAGCACTTCGATCCAGCCAAGCCAATCATCCTCCAGACGGATGCGAGCGGCTTCGCGAGTGCAGGTATCCTGAACCAGTACGATAGCTTCGGAACCCTTCGGCCAGTCACTTTCTACTCTCGGAAATACTCTCCAGTTAAGTAGATCTACAATATGTACTATCGGGAACTTCTTGCCATCATTGAAACTTTCAAGCAATGACAGCACTATCTGGAGGGCACCCGTCACAAAGTTCTGGTGCGGTGTGACCACAAGAAACTTGAGTATTTCCAAACTTCCAAAGTGCCCTCATGGCAACAAGCTAGGTGGTCGGAAATTCTCTTAGCATACGACTTCACAATTGAGCACCTGGAAGGTACAAAACATACCGTAGACAGCCCATCGAGATGGCCCAATGATGAGATCGGCTACAAGAAGCCTGTCAGACAGCTTTTGGTGACGCTGGCAGTCGAACCCTACGATGACCTCCTACCGGTGATAAAGAAGACTCAGGCAACTGACCCATTGGTGGTCGACATCTCGGGTAAGCTAGTCAATAACCCAATAGGCACAGCCATAGCCAAAGCCAAAGCCATGGCCAAAGGCTCAGTCAAAGCTAAAGCCAAAAACGTCAATCAATGGAGTGTCATCACTGGAGCTCTGACCTATGAGAGGATGATATATGTCCCTGCAGACGATGTTCACCACACCCAAGTGATAAGTCTCTTCCATGACAACCCCGAGTCTGGTCACTTTGAAGCTCTTAAAACTGCTGAGTCAGTCTCTAGGGCTTTCTTTTGGCCCACAATGGACACGCACATAAGGAAGTTCGTCAGCGGCTGCGAAGTATGTCACTAAATCAGGGCCCCGCAGCATGCCCGCTATGGAATGAACATGCCACCGCCGCCACCGTCATAATCCTAGAAAGGTGTCACCATGGACTTTGTTACAGACCTGCCAGAATTGACCGCGTCCGAATATACAAGGATCCTAGTCATAGTGGATCGACTGACCAAGATGGCGATTTACCTGCCCTGCAGAAAGGATGTTGATTTATCAGAGCTGATCAGGTTCTTCTTCGAGTACGTGATCTGCAAACGTGACGTCTCCAATAATATCATCACCGATCGGAGTATCCAATTCACGAGTCGGTTCTGGGCGAGGTTCTGCAGTCACATGAGTATAGACCAATGACTGTCGACCATCCATCATCTGCAGATGGATGCTCAGATGGAATAGCAGAATCAGACGATAGAGCAGTACCTCCGGGCTTTCTGCAACTATGAGCAGGATAACTGGATGGAGCCCTTACCATTGGCGGAATTCACCTACAACAACGGGGTGCATACTTCGACAAGGATGATATCCTTTTGGGCCAACTACAACTACCACCCGACGATGCAGTTCAAGGCACCCAAGGACCTAGCCCGCTTGAAGTCGGAAGCTGAAGCAGATACCTTGGCAGCCAGGCTGGAGGAGACGCACCGTACCCTGAGAGAAAACCTGTAGGTAGCTCAAGCCCACCAGACGAAGTACATCGGGAAAATATCCCTGTGTCTGGGTGTATTAGTCACACCCAGAACGTCGGTTGGCAGGGTAACATGTAAGTCTGCGACGATATGATGTGAGGTACTGCAATAACAACTTCTGGCGCTAGGTATTCACACAGTCGCATATCACTCTGCACAGCGCTTTGGGATGCTTAACATACCATGTTCTTCGTCTGGCCGGTGAATTGCATGGTACTTGGTGCTCGGAGGCAACACTGCTCTGAGCATTGTAATGACAATACTATGCACAGCATATTACAGCATAACTTTGCTTGCATCCATTTCTTGGCTGGACGCAAGCAACCTGAAGGGTGCTCGGTACTCGGGGTATTGTAATGACGATGCTATGTACGGCATATTACACTATAAAGTCATTTTCCGTGGAGAACCACTTTGCTTGCGTCCATATCTTGGCTGGATACAAGCAACTTGAAGGTCTGATGTTTATTAAGTCGATTTACAGTTCCAAACACTGTTTATACCCTCTTCACTGCTGTATTTAACTCGTCCTCCAGCATATAATAAACATCATTCCAAGTCGCTAGGTCTATATAACTATTGACTATCCATCCTTTATTGTCTGACTTCGACGAAATGGGCTCCTCTAGAATTAAGTGAACCCCACCCACAATATTCTCTGCACTAATAACTGCATATGCACCTCCGGAAGATGGTTTCACTATCCTTACTGGCTGCGATGTACTTTGCAGCATTCCACCGTTGGCAGGCTTCGTAACTTCAAGGTATGCTAGCCAAAAGATATTCGTACTGTGCTGATGGACGACTCGCAGCTTGAATAGATGAAGCATACAGTACGGTACATGTGCCTGCAGTGTCTTCTGCGACCGCTCCTGCCCCTCCTTACATTGCGAAGTTTTAACCCATACCCAGTCATGATGGGCAGCCACAGAATACCATCCTTTATCTCCAGTATATCTGAGCTTCTGAATGATGCGCTTGTCATGCATGTTGCGTGATTCTATCTCCAATCCATGATAAATTGCGGCAGCACTGCTTAACAGATTATCTGAATCGATATTTACCTGCTTGGCGTGTAAGAAATGACGGTTGGCATCGTATAGACTATTTCGGAGGACATTGTCACTGATTGTTTTCAAGAGGCCTTGAAAGTCCTTGACTTTCTCTTTTCCTTTGTGCTGCTGCGGATATATGAACCTCAATAAAGGATGTCTACTGGTAGTGGTTGCTTCCACCGTCACTTCTGCTGTCACTTCTGCCATCACTTCCATCGTCTGGGAAGCAGCTCGTTTACAGTTCTATGCGTCGCGATTGGCTTTTCTGACAGCGAATGCATCACTCCGAAGGTAGTAGTTGATTATCTGAGTATAGTAATCACCCGTCTTGTTGGAGGCATTAAACCCGTCCTTAATCTGCTTCTGGTGAGAACTTTCTCCGATCTCCATCGACCACTGTTTGAGTGAACTGTAACATTGTATCTGCTCTCGGAAATACTGCATGAGATGTATCTTGAGAAAGTTGAAATCGCTATCCTCTTCAATGTATTCGGCTATTTCTGCATCGATAATACCTGTCCAGGTGTCGCAAATACTCTGTCGAAAGACCGCTGTTTTCTTGTTGTTTTCTTCCAACTCAGCATCCCGTTCGGCACACAATTCCGTACGTCTCTCTTTGGCCTCTGCTGCAAGTCATTTTCCAGCGCTGAATTGTTGAAACATATCCTTCGAATCGTGAAAGCGACATAGAGCATTGTCCATGAGGTCTAGCGTTTCGTCATCATGAGAGTCATACTGGCAATAGAAATAGAATTCAATAAGAGAGGGAGAGCACTCAACTGCACAGTCTAAAATACTGCACTGAGAGGGGCTTGGGTCTCGCAGAGTATTGTGTACAACACCCACAAGGAATCGTGTCATCGTATTGATTTCTCCTACATTCCAATGTGAAACCTCCTCATACGCACATCTTGGCTTCGTCATATCAAGGTATGCAGACACCGAGAGCCAAATATCATTGATCTTGTCAAGCTGCTTATGCTGCTTGAGATATTCGTGAAGCCATGTCAGGAGATCCTTCAATATTCCAATTTGCATCGTGTGAAGTAGATCGGCTTGGAAAGATCACTTGTAATGTAATCGAGATACCATAAGATGCTGAAACCTGGATTAACATTGTGGCGTTTGAGATCGGCACTGCTCAGGGGTGTATTTGAATGTGGGAGTATATGATAGATATTATGATCCCAGAGGTTGTGTCGCTCATGTCGGCAGGGTAGATTATACATTTCCTGCATGGGGTATTCGTATCAGTAGCATACACCATTCTTGATGTTGTAAAGGTCATGGTGCTCGGAGTTATCGGCCATCCATGCAGCCAGTGTCGAATAACAATACGTGAAGTTGCCATCAGCACAATGAGTATAGAAGGTGCAGGTCTACGAGTCAGAATTGAGTAGGGGTTGCAATACATGCTGCAGCACATTCTGAGTGACCATTTGGTTATGCTCCCTCTGAGCATTTCTTCTTTTGAAGGGAACATCGTGTATCTTGACTGGAATGGGTAAAAGTGCAACCAACAACATGCTGTGTATTATGTGCTTTATCTGTATGGCTGCAGTTAGGTTGCCGATTGTCATATATATCAGCTATGCCTTCTTATAGCCTGAGAAGTTCGTGAGGTGAGTACCATCAGACATGAATATCATTGGCACCAGCATATCACCGATGGGTAGTATTGTCTACACAATTGTGAGAATTGTAAAGTGTTTGTAAAGGGTATACTAAGAAGGAAGTTTACCTGCTTGTCCCACCACCAATTTCCAGTATGCATCTCATTGTAAACACAGTGCCCAGCATCATTGAAGCAACATATCGGTGTGTATGTAAGATGTTCCTTGTATGCTGGCTGCCTGAGTAGCCATTTGCACACTCTATAAGGTCAAGGTGTCAAAACTCAATTGCATCTGAATGCTGTACATTTCATGCCATCTGCAACGTAGCTTTCTTCCAGGAATCATGGCCCAGTCCATCCTCCATCGCATCGATTTTCTGTCGGAGGATATAATTCGATTTCATAGAATCACGTACACACTCTTTAAGCCTGCAGTTGCACTTCAGGAAGTCATCGATGACGTTTGCGGGAAGACCTTGCGATGTGACCAGCTGTACAAAATTGTTCTCCTCCTCACTGTCGAATGAATGGAAGGGATTGTCGAAGGATTGCTTGGTATTGTGCTCATCGTCAGTCAGAACGTATACGATAGGGGTTCCCGCATTGAGATATGAGAAGCTTTTGTATTTGAGTCAAATTCGGACTCGGATAGTTCTGGAGAAGATGATGCTTCAGGAAAATGCAATTTCCTCCTTGGCCTAGCACCGACCTTTCGGGATCCTTCTTGGGGCTCTGGAGGCTCCCAAACCCTCCCGTATCATTGTAATATGCTTCGATGCGCTCCAGGCAGCTCTCGGTGCACCTGTGAACTTTCCACAATCGTACAGGAGCATCTCACAGTATTCCTACCACTTCCTGGGAGGTCCACCAACTTGCTCCTTCACATACTCTGCTCCACGTGCCTCCCTGACGCTCTGCATACCTCCCTGACACTCTGCAGCCCTCACTGCCAATTGGCATCATATGTGACTCCATTCGTAGATCATGCTGTCAATTCATCGCTGCTACTTCTAGCATCGTCACAAGAGATTTGTATAAATAGACATCTCTAGATCTCATTACACTAATATATTGTCTATATACACCAGCTCGATTTTGAGTGCACTCCGGTGTGAGACTCCTCTCATTCGTTTGGATAAATAGCAGAGGTGGCTCCAAACCGTTCGTCCATATGTGTTTTGTCTTAATACACATTCCAGTATGTATCCAAATCCACATGATTATTTACAATTCATACTGAACCGTTCCCTGTTGCTGCCCAGATCTCTGGGACCAAGTGGCACGGCCATTCAATTTTCTCCACGGCAATAACATGTAGTGTTAATTCCTTTACCACTCTGATGAAACCATCCACTTCTTGTGGGTGCCCTAAATGATGCTCGAAATGTGTGCCAACAACAATGGCCAACTCCAGCGGTGATGGTCTATCAACCCAGACTTGAAGGGATGAAAGGAAATAAGGGAACTGCTGTAACAGCCGGCTGCCAGTCCTCGCAATCATCCCACTTAACAGTGAGATCCTGGTCAGTGGTGAAAAGGTGAAGTATAGAATGGGAAATGTGGAGTGGCGCCCACAGAGTCCATCATCTGTATTTTCACCCAAGCATATCAATATCACCTGCAGTTGCTGCCTGTGCTTCTCACCATCTAACGTACCCTCAACACTGCAGTCGAGCAGGATCCGATTCATCTGCTGAGGGTTATGAAATTCCGGCATATAGAAAGCGACTCTATTGTGAGGTTGTAAGGTTACATCTTCCTTGAACTCATTTCCGTAGCACAGGATCACACTGACCGTATCACGGCCCCAGATCTCATTCAGATACTACCTGACAAGTAATGGCAATGTCGGAATGTTGAAGGTTTCAGCTGCTTCAGCTAGTGATATCTGCTTGAAAGACAGTGAAGATGCACAAATAGTTGAAAGTTTAAACTGCTGCAGAGGTTGTGTACTGGAACGAATCAAAGGTTCAGATTCGCCGGCAAGGATCCTTTTCTGCTGGGCATACCTGGTCATTTGCCATTTCTCTCGACCCGTCATCATGGTAAGGACTACTGTACTCTCCTTGACGTACCATCCGTACAAAACAAGCCCCCGCAGAGTCTGTTCCATGTAGTCCATCGCAGTGTAGCGATCATTGTGCTGAAGAAGCTGTGGCATGAAGTTCACCCCATTGCTGATACGGTAGGCTTCCTTGACGTTCAAAATGGGCAACAATTCTGAGATCTCGGTTGAAAGATTATCAGGAGCACCCATCCTGGTGATGAATTCGTGGTAATGACAGAAGAGGTGTATGTTTGGTTTTCCGAAGTGATAGAATTGCAGCGTTAGCTGCTTCCATAAATTCGGACCTTTCCTTGAGTCCCATTCCTGATTATACTTCAGGCACTTCTCTGTCATGGTGTGATGAAAAGCAGCTTCAGCTGCCTGGCTTGCCCCGTAAATCTCTATCTCCAGATGCCAGGCAACCTCTTGTTGGCGCTCCTCTGACCAATGTATTGCTGCTTTCTCAGCTTCCAACAGGTGCCACTCGAACTCCCGCTTTGCAGCGACAGTGACCTTCGATACACCGAACATGGCAGTCATGATGGTGTGACGTTGTTGTTCAAGTTCTCAAGCAAACTGGCTTGTCAGTCCACGGCTAGCTTGGAGATGCAGCTCGAGTTCCAGGCGGTCCTGAGCTTCTTTAAACAAATGGCCAATCCAGGTAAACTGGTCTGTGGATGCTCTGTAGAGCTCTGCTTTGAGTCGTACCATTGTTGTCGCCCGCTCCTCTGCATTTCAGCTAGTGGCGCACAGATGCTCTTCTTTCAGGCACACCTCAAATGTTCTCCACTGCCCAGTTGTGATACCGTAAATCTCCCTATGAAGCTCACTTTCTATCTTCTCCATCGCCACCTCTTGAAGTTTTGCTGCCTGCGCTTGGATGTCGCTTTCTAAACGCCTTGTCTATACCTCAGTAGCACGTTGAGGAGTGAAGATTTGTTTTCACTTGTAAAAGCTTTTGAGAGCTTCGTCAGGGTATTTCTATGAGATATCCAAGTGCATTTGCTGGCTGCCTAGTGAAGAAAATCCACCCAGTACCCGAATCGTTTTCATAACCTCTGTATCAGATGCACTTTCTGAGATTGTATTCCCTGGAATGTCGCTTGAAAGCAGGGGAGCACATACTGCAGATAGACTCCTGAGCATTTCTTGGATTTCCTTGCTATGCCAGGATCGATTCTTGAAAGCATCAAAAGGTTTAGGGAAATGCAACATGTTCGGATAGTGTGGAACTGAGGTGAACCAGACTTCGAATTCAGCTTTCAAGCCTCGATCGGTGATGTACTCCAAAAGCCAGTTGAAGAGATCTTTCACAATCCCCAAATAGAGTTGGTAAAATGTATCTGGTTGCCAAAGGCGATAGATGTTGCACAGAGGATAATTCCAGAAGAGATTTGAAGTCGGTTGCAGATGCACCTCTTTGAATTCATCAAGTCGATACTCCTCCAGCTGCTCCTGATAGCGTGACGTGCATCGAGGCTCCCAGTTGCAAAATCCTTTGCCATGGCCCATTTCAGGTTCCTTCGGTACTTCACACACAGGACATGCTCTTCCGACTATCTTCATGATCATTGCAATCTCCGGATAATCTCCAATCCATACTGCTAGCAATGGGTAGCCGGTACATTTGAAATCATCGGCGCAATTACACTTGTAACCAGTGCCATAGATCTTGACTTCTCTAAGTGGTTTCAGGATGGTATGGATCGCGTGGTGCCATGAAGAGTCTATATCAGTTGTGCCTTTCAGTGGAACTGGAATGAATCCCACCAGAATCCAGGTGCGCCTTGATGCTGCACGACGAACATCTTTCTGAATATTGCTGACACTCATATATAGTGGCCAGGCAGTCTTGTCGCCAGAGAAATTCGTGAGATAGATTTTGCCTGAGGCGAAGATTACTGGCACAATTGTCGCACCATCAGGTAGTTGCTCCTGAGTTTCCCACCACCACTCTTCTGAGTTCATCTCAATATAGATTCGATGATCAGCCGAATCGTACAGCTGGACCGGAGCGAAATCTAGGTGCTCCGCAAACGGTAAATACCTCAAAAGAAACTTGATGCACTTGAAAATGTCCATGCAGTATATGTTGCCATATTTTCCTGGCACCTGAAGCCAACTCTCTGCTCCCAGTCCAAAGTCAAGGTACCTCAGCAGCTCCCAGAGCTCACATGCTGTCTGGAACGAAGTCGTACGGAAATCATCCAGGCCACGCCGCAGATAGTCATTTACCCAAGTTTTGCTTTGCATACTCAGAGCATGGGCTTGTTGATAATCGAACGTATTTGCAAATGGACGACATGGTTTTCAATTCAGTTTCCGGTGTTTGTCGTAGAGGCTCATAGCCTCTCCCACCACTTGCCCACCTGCGGCCTCTCCATACACTTCTGTGTGGGTGACTTTCCTCGCGGTTACAAATGTGACGTTGTATTTCTCTGATAGCTGGGGTATGGGAGCGCTCTCGGAGGTGTACATGGCTGAAATGAACCCTTGGGCACTGTCAGATTCTCCTGTATTCATTTACTTCTTGCTTTGCTCATCTCGCTACTTACTAGATCTCCAATTTGCTTCTGTTCCAAGTCGTTCCATTTCCTCTTCCATGTCATCAAACGCCTCTTGGTGATTGTTTCGATAATGTTGAGCAAGACCAGTGGAGTTGCGGATCCACTGTCCACATAGTGTGCATCGCAATGGTAAGAACTGATTTGCCTGACGACTTATGCTGGTAACCGTTGTTACAGTATTTCCAGTAGATTGGGGAGCAACGAGTATATAGTGAATGGTAGATGAGGTGCGATGAGTGAATGGTAGATGGAGTGCGATGAGTGTATAGTGAATGGTAGAAGGGGTGCGATGAGTGTATAGTGAATGGTGAGGAGTACCGATTCAGGTGTAAAGAAAGCCACCGAAGATTCAAGTTGCATACTCCTGCAGCGAGATAAGGCTCCATGCCATATGACATGTGGGCTTGATAGGACTAGTCTTGAAACAGACAAACAACTACGTCACTTCACCCGACAAAATTGTTTGTACCCTACAAAGTGATTCAGTTCCCATCCCTAACCACTGCTAGGCCTACGATTGTCGTCAGGAACATCCCACCAAAACCTCCAGGCAGAGGTTCAGATGTACCTGTAGATGGTGGCAGGGCTCAGATCGCATCTAATCATGCGGCTCCCATCCAATCGCAAGGCACCTGAGTCTGATAGGCGTTGGATAATCGGAGTTTCCCATCTCTAGATAGCGTTGTATGTTCAGATGTGTGGTAAATTATCAGTATATTCCCAGAATCTGCAACCACCGACAGGGGTTTGATGCCGGTTGCCTGCTTTGTTATACGAGAGATGGACACCTGCATAAGCAAGCACCTCTCTTGAAAGGCAGTAGGCTGATTTCGAGTATCAAACTTCAACAAGCAAGGCGATCGTGGGTGTTCATATGTTTTCTTTATTGTAGCTTAAGAATCGTAGCATAAGTTAGGTAGGCTTTGAGAAACTGCAATCAAGTAGCAGGGGTGATACCCCACCTTTTATCTACTGATCAACTTGAACACTCCTAGCAGACAATAGGTGACGAAAACATGTATCAGAAGTTTGTCAAACACAGCGATATGGTAAGAGAAATGCGGGCGAGGTCGGTACGCATTGAGTGTTTCCGAGAGAATTGCGAGTGTATATAAATACACCTTACCTTCCACGAATGCAGCCCATCACACTACCTCATCCTCAGTGACTACTGCAGGTACCATAAGCATTTAGCAAAGAGCTCAGAACCACCTAACCTCCTCTTCGTAACTACTTCTATATATCATGTCGCAGAACAACCCCTCCAACAACCACTCTCCGACCAATCCATGACACCCATATCAATATTATGGCGGTGTACCTTCACAACGATCCAATCCGAACTACCAGCTCAGCAGTAATGGGTCTCAGATATGGGAAGGATTTGCCTGGCATTCCTATCCCAATCATCAACTGCCCTGGCCGCCGACTGAGGAACTGCAATATGAACCGCAACCACTGAACAACTATCCTGCGTATACTGCTCCACCGATGATCAGCCCTGACGGATGGCACATGTGAATTGAGTACTGACAGACCTGGATTCCATATGAACAGGTTCCACTCCGACCACCTCTATCACCCCCACCACCACCACCACCTTCAGCAAGCCTACCAATATCTCCGCCGCCTGACAAAGATCGCCATACATCATTGCCTCCCCCTCCGCAGCCAGGTCCACCTGGAGCGAAAGGATCCCGGTTCACCCCACAGCCCCCTCCCCCTCCACCTGGAGGTGAAGGGCCCCGGTACACCACACATCCTCCTCCACCTCTACCTCGAGCTGAAGGGCCCCGGTACACCCCACATCCTCCTCCCCCTCCACCTCGCACTGAAGGGCCCCAGTACACCCCACATCCTCCTCCCCCTCTACCTGGAGCTGAAGGGCCCGGGTACATCCCACATCCTGCTCCCCCTCCACCAAGACCACTAGTTGCTCCAGACTCATGGTCCACAAACCTTCCCCCACCTCTGAAACAGCCCACCTTCCTTCAACCACTCCCAGCACAGCCGGAAGTACCAGGAGTACCAGAAGCACCAGAAGCACCAGGAGCACCGATGCATAGACTGGAAACTGTTACTTCTGAAGAGACCAGTAAGACTGAAGGGAGTGCGGCCCCTGGGCAATAGAGATGGACCAAAGCGCTACCTAAACTGTCGCCATGGACCCCAACTTCTAACATCCTCTTCAGTCAATGCCAGCAGCAGATTACTCTCGGTGAATATCAGGGTCAGACACCTGCTGACATTATTCCACCCGATGGCACTGGAGATGGAAAAAAGCTGCCCTCTATCATTGGAGCTAAAGTCACCACCGGAGAACTCATGGTTAAGATGGATCAAGTTACAAAGAGGTCCAAGAAAAGCGACACGCTTGGGAGAAGCGACATCTCCAGGTTTAAGAGTCATGTTCGGCACGAATAGCTGATTCCTTGGCATGCTCAATGCGTGATGGGACCACTCCGCTTGAGGACAAGGCCGATCGAGGGGCGTACCAGGTTTGAACTTTGGGAAGCAGCTATCTCACATTTCATCCAGTGTTATGAGTTCCTACCTCTTGACGAGTGTGATGATTCTGAGAGTATCAGGCACGACTGGATTCACCATTTCATCTGAAATCTCTGCAACCACCAGCAAGAGACAGCCACTGGGACTGTAAAAGGTGACAAAAAGAAAGGGATGGGAGGTGGTAGGAAGCGCAAGGCGGAGCATAACATTGATGAACACCCTTCCAAATGGCTGAACATTGAGGTGGCCGATATCCAAAATAAGTCGTTTGTGGTGCGGGTGCGTGGAGATGCCACTTCTTCTGGGTCTCTATTCAGATCATTTGAAGGACTTGAAGAATATTCCCAACTTCTGAAGTGGATCGCTAAGGCAAAGCCAAAGGGCCCATTCACTCTCCAGACCATATATCGCTGCCAGTTGAGTGAAGAAGCTGTTCAAGACGCTGGAGTTACAGTTGGGGATGAGTTTTATGGTGGTGTTTGGAATCAGGAAATATGGAATGGAGAGGTCCAGCACTTCCGTGCAGTTGCGCCTGAAGCAGCAACTCCACTCTGTGAGGTGAACCTGTGGAATAGAGATGGGAAGGATTCGCCTGAAAATGTCCTGTTAGTGGAGGAGCCCAAGAAAAGCAATGATGGAGAGGAAGTAAGTTAGGAGTGCCTGAAGTGATGAATGAAGTTCTGGGCTAACTGAAATTCCTTGTAGGAAGCACCCCCACAAACACCCAAAAGGAAGTCTCTCAGAACCCCCAGAGTACCACCACCTGATACACCCATCAAGAGGAGGGCCCCAGCCCAACTAGATGACTGCACCGATTTGCCTGTGCCACTGATCCCATGTGCTCTTGCTGCCCTGATGAAGGAAATTAAGAGCACCGAAGTTCTAGACAGAGATTCACAATTCGCCAAAGAGTTGATCGAGCCTCAAGGTGACAAGTCAGGGCAAGTTGAGCCAGGGCAAGTTTTGGATGATGCCCTCATGGCCACTATCAACAACGCCTTCGAGCACGAGTATCTTGAAGAAGCAGTAACTTTACTCGGTGCTGTGTCACGTGGAGATTCACCTGCAGATACCATTCGAGGGCCAAAGTATACCTTGAAGCAATTTCCGGAAGTAAGGTTTCTTGCACATCAGATCTGGGCCATTTGGTTCATTGTGCGGAGATGAATCTTCAATGTGAACCTTTCTGGGATGCTCCTGGCTGATGAAATGGGACTTGGAAAGACGTTTACCATCTTGACTGCTGCTCTTTATACCAAGTCAATTACAGAGGAGGTGGCAAATCACCATGAGACACAACTACCGGTGCTCTTTAACCTCTCAGTTGGCGGATGGTATCAGGCAGTGGAAATGGGCTTCTCAATCCTCAGCACTGTCCAGAATCAATGGTACCCTGGCACTCACCCTAACCCTGTTCCTCGTCATCTTTTCCAGTTGCTTGATGATAAGCAGACAACTGACCTTCCACGATGGAATCCGGTACTCTGTGTGGTGCTCCCAAGTGTCTGGACAACATTTATTGGTGCAATCAATACCATCACGAAAGGGAATCCTTTTTCGGTGCGCGATTTCTGCCCATAAGATGCTGGCAACCTGATTCACATATATCTCAACTTCTGTGTGGAACATCCCGATAGATGGTGAGATATCCACATGATCACCGACTATACGTTCACGAGCCGGACGCAAAGAAATGATCACGACACAGTTCGCCAGCTTACGAACTGCCAGTGGTCCTGGGAAATCTTCGATGAGGCGCACCGCTTCAAAGATCCGAAGTCCAAGGGTTGGTCCGTTGCATCTGAAGCCTAAATTGGTTTCAAAGTGCAAGTTACGGCGACGCTGGCATACCACTCACTGAAGGACTGGGAAAACACAACTTAGTGGCTGTTCAGAGTTTCAGATGCGCCTGAGAATGAGCGAGCAGTAGAAGAACATGGTCCCAAGGCTTTGTTGTTGGCGATCACCGCCCTTCACACTGCCATAGCCAAGGATAGTTTCTCTGAAGCTCAGCAGGAAGCTGCCTCTGTGATGACCGAAGTCGCTCACCCATGGACAATCTGCAGATTGACAGAGTCACGACTGGCTTCAGGTGCACCCCTGGTTTACATCCCATTGGAGGATTTCCATCCAGTCGCACTGGAGTGGTCTCAGGAAGAATAGAAGCAGCTCGATGATATTGTCATCCGACTCAAGAGGCAGAAGCTTAAAGGTGGGCATGGGGTCACCTGCCGGATTCATCACTGGCAGCTTGCTTGCTTTTCGCAACCGTTGGAGTAAGAAGGTGATGGTTTTGCCGATGGCAGTTGTAAGGAAGAGTGGGATCCTAGGAGTTTTGTGGAGGGACCGATTTTCAGATGGCTCTGAGAATCTTTCCTCCCTGAGTTGATCAGCGGTTCGGCGACTGTTCCTGAGATGGATGACCAGCCTAGTGCAGGTTCTCCTGTCCTTTCACCGCTTCCTCAGAAGGCTGTACTTTTTTGTCCATTGGCTGGCCAGGTTCGCCATCTGGCATGGTAGATTGATCGCCATTTCAACCAGGACATCCAGATCATTCTGTTGGTCTCCGAAGATTCCGCCAACAGGCACAGCGAAGTTATGAGCGATTTCCAGAATTCCTTCTGGTACTCCGTCATCATTACCACTACCAAGATTTGGGGTACTGGGCTCAACCTCGTGGCTGCCAATCATGCGGTGATTCTTCAGAAGCCTTGGATTCTCAACAAGCAGCCGCAACCTTTTGGACGGATTGTGCGACTGGGTCAGATGCGTAAGCCTTACCCCTGGATTGTCAATAATGGTCCAAAAGTCTTCAATGATAAAGTGACTGCGCTCTATATGATCAATGGTACTACTCAGCTACGTGTTTTGAATGGACTGATAAATCGTCCGATGAAAAGCAAGGATGACGTCTACAACTTTCTCAAAACATGTATTGAGGAGACTGCCATTTAGGCTTTGATGTTGTCGCAATCGGAATAGCTGCTCAGATGTTTCTAGGTGTGCTTGGGTTTGGGTATTCATTGATGGGTCGTTTTGAATGTTTTGTTGATTTGCTGGGGTACATCTGAGAGTATTCTTTGTGGTTGAAAGGTCTAGGTGCGCTTGGGTTTGGGATTTCATTGATTGGTCATTTAGAATGTCTTTTTTGATTTGCTGGGGTGCATCTGGGAGTATTCTTTGTGGTTGTACGGAGAGTTCGGGTGGGGGTATATTTTCGGCTGTTACTGAGTTTCTTCTTCAAAATGTGCTAGATTTTCTGTATCTCTATTATCTCTCATGTATCACTAGGTCTCGATATTAGAGAATCGATGGCTTTGGATTACAGTATATATCCACTTGATATCATGTGAGAAACAGAATGCAGTTGTGAAGAATTACCTATTGTGGTGGTCGAGGGTGAGGGAGTCCAGTGGTTGAGCTGCCAGGTGAAACTTTCATGCCCAAAGCCAGAAATAGAGAGTAAAGGCACGGACCGCACAGTTCAGATCGTGCTCGAAACAGCAATACATTCGATCCTAATTTCCCACGCTATCTCCAGTACATCTACCACACACCGAGACTAAGCTCTGCTGACGCTTTCAGCTTCCAAAGCGGTACTAGCAATGGTTCATATGTGCACTCGCCCCGCTCAAGCTTTCGCGACAGACTGAGCTGCAGCTCGAAGCTTCCAGAGTATGCAAAGATCGAGTGAGAAAAGATGCTTAGGTTTGACATCATACCAGCTTCATAGTCACTCGATTGTTCCGAATGGGAGTTAGGTGCACCCTGGAGTATCCCCCTGGCAACCGCCAACATAATATGATGTTTTTGTCCCTTCTGCTCCATTCCATCTCATCCCTTTTTATCATCTCTGCACACCTACAGCTTAATCTGCCTGCCTGCCATTAGAATTATCACAGCTCCACCTAGACTAAAGTCTCAATTCTATCTACTATTCGGTGAACGCTTTCCTCCACCAGATCTTGTCTGCAGGTGAATTGACTGTATCTGGATAGACACGATTCACACTACAGAAGATACTATGTGCATTCAGCTTGAGATTGCATATACCTGTGGTGCAGTACTGCATAAGTTCGATCGCTGCTGATTCTCAATTTTAAGCAACGGAAACTGTCAAAGGGGTGCATCTCGGATTCCAATGCTGTGCTACGACACGGAATGCGACTTTGTCCAGCACAATCACGGCTTCAGCAGGATCCTGAAGCAGCACATTCTGCAGATTGATAGAGAGGACTATCGACCACTAACTAAGATGAATCATTCCGGTTCGCCTGTTAGAGCTCAGGTTAATCAAACTGAGCCTGCCAACTTTGTGCTGCTCGTGCTCGAACATGTCGAGCTACTGCTAACTGAGCAGGGCACCACAAAACCTAGTGCTGACATGCAACGAAAACGAAAGCGTCAATCGTTCGAGTGCAGCTACTCTCATGGCAGGGTATTACATACATTCCAGGACCATTAAAGGCAAGAGATTTCCTAGGGCAATATTGAAGCCAAAACGGAATGCCAAGCACCGGTATCCCAATGGTAAGAATACCGATAGCTCTCATATATCCAGACCAAACCGCGTGGTTGGTCGGCGATGATAACAGGTGACATAGCAGAAATCCGCAGCTCAGACACTCCTGAAAACTCTGATGCAGAACATAGGGCTTGCATATAGCTCAACCACGTCTGAGTATGAATCTAGCCACCTCACAATGGTAAGCGGTCTTGGAGTCCGAATATCCGTTCGTCTTACTAACAGATCCCTGAACTCAGTGTACGGATTAGCAGCTCAGGTGCTTCTCAACTTCAGTGGGAATGAACAGGTTGTCCTCTTCGATGCGAATCACAGTGTCACCTTCAGTTTCCTATAAGAAAAAAGAGGTTCTTCAGGTGCACCTGAGCTTTATTGGGACCTCTTCTTCTGAAATAACATTTAGATATATTCTCATCACCAATGGCCTCGCAACGTCCTAACCTTGTCGCTTCTCAAGAGTGAGATTTGGAGCATTCAGTAAGGATGGCAAGTCAAAAAGGTTCTCTACGCATTGCCAAACATGTAAGGCCAGATGAATCCCTACTTTGTATCAAGCTAACCCTCAGGGCCACCGGAATGAACTGGACGATGTCGAACAAGACGATGATGAACACCAAGAACATGACAAATATTCCACCACCGGTTCAGACTATGATGATAACGAGCTGCTGTCAACTCATGAACGGCATAGATGCAGTCACAACACAGGTACAAAAGGTCCGAAAAGGGCTGGCTCAGATACCGTCCAGGTGACTGACCGACTCCAAAGAAAGAAATCCAAATCTAATCTCAGGAGCACTGATGGAGACCGTTCTCAGTTGTCGATGCACTCACAATCACCTCAAGGCACTCCGCCTCGATCTCCTAGCCAAGATACGACGTTCCTCGTTCCAGTGAACCATGCCAGACAGTGGCCTGCAAGGAGTCAGGATTCCTCAGCTGCCCTTCCACCTATTGAAGGTGCGTCGGGGACAAAGAACAACAAGGATAGCAAGGTGCCATTCGATAACAAAGCAGCTTTCGATTCAGCAAAGGACTTCTTGAGATCTGTTTTGTATACTGACAACCCCTGACTGGCCTCTCAAGAGGACGAATTGGACATTTGCGATAAGGTATGGGATGAATCCCTTGACATCATGACCATCCAGCAGAGAGCTGTTGGCGCACTTCATGGCATGCAACACGTGTGGGAGCGTCCCGGTAGACCCAGTGAGCATATCGATGACCTGACATGTGGAATTATGAGTTTCTGTAGTATTCTTCGGTTTCAAAGTTTGATAATACTAATTATCAATGCAATACAGTTGTGGAGGAAAATCAGTGGTATGCGGAGTCGACTAGTGGCTACAGTGAAGCTTATGGTGACTTCGCTGTACTCGTTGAAGATAGAAGAGAAGCTTCTATGTCTACCACAGGTTGCCGCTTTGCTGAATGATCACTCTTTGATTGGAAAATGGGACGATCTCTCAAACGGTACGAAGAAAGTCCAGTGGTTTGCGAGAAGCGAGTCCGCTGCACTGATCTTTGCTCACTTCTTCGCTTCCAATACCTACCTTGGCAGACAAGAGCATTGCAACAAATTTTGGGACAAGTGAGTGACTCCCCAATTAATTTGCTTGGCTGCGACCACACTCAACTGCACCTTGAGGGACTACGAGAAAGGAAAGAAGAGCGAACCCTCTCAGAACTTCTGCAGAGAGATATTCAGCCATCAGTGTACCCCATGGATCCTATAATTAACAGCTACTAACGTTTGATATAGCCTTGTATGCGAGATGCCGGAGACACTGGAATTCCATTGGTCCTGGTCTCCAGGCGGCCATCATTGAGCATATGGGCAGCATATGGATGCAAGAATTGCAAGCTCTGCCAAGCACTCGACCCGTTATATAGTACCAGATGCAGCAGGGGAGGAAACGGAGGACCTGGCAGCTGTGTTTATGTGGGAGTCTGTTTCTTGGGGGTTGTATTTCTCGGGAGTTGTATATCTCGGGGGTTGTATTTCTCAGGGGTTGTATTTCTTTTGTCAAGGTTGTGTCGAGGTGCTGCTGGGGCGCAGCATGGATATATATCGTTTTAGTTGATAGTGGCAGGCTGCAGTAGATGAATGCCAAAGATGTATGCGATGCTAAAGGCGCATCTGAAAATGGGTGACACACCATGATTCCATCTGGAAATGAAGAAATAGATCCAGGTACTCCTAAGTGATCCTAGAATGTACCAGAGCTCCAAAGAGAGCTCAGAAGCGGCAACGGAGGACTTTGCTGCTCTTCGGAAATCTCCTGAAGCAGCCTTAGAGGCATCAGAAGTGGCTACAGAGTATACTATTGCGATACAGGAATGTCCTGGAGCACTCTTAGAGGCATCAGAAGTGGCTACGGAGTACACTATTACGATATAGGAATCTCTCAGAGCAGCTTCAAGCCTTCCAGAAGAACAAGGGATTGCACTGAGGCTGCATTCACCGGTTCCAGAGGACTCCCGGAGGGTCTGCAGAGTGCGTCATTCAAAATCAACCTCTGCAACCTCTGGAGGGTCCCGGGGCTTCTGGGACCAGACGATTGACTTTGCTGATGTGTGTGCAACCGAGGAAACACGGCAGGATCGTCAACGTGGACATGGTTGGCATGAAAGCCATGGTTGGAATGAAAACCACTCTGGGAATCGTGGACGTATCGCTGAGAGTGTTTTCGAACGTGTTCAGGGGGCTTGAAGTTTCTCTTTGCCTCAAGAAGTTTGGTGCGATATCGATGATAGTCACTGTTGATGTATTTATAGAGCCATAGGTCAGACTTGTAAGATTTCAAGCAAACAGGGAAGAAATGATTTGGAGTTCATATGGGAGCCATGGTGCACGTGGTGAAGAAAATACTGAGCGCGGTATATTCAGTTTGCAGAATATGATAAGGGTTGCCAAGCAGGAATCATGTAATTGAGCCGCATTGCATTCGAAACTGACAGAGCGGGATACTGCAGACAGAGTTTATTACGATATAGCCATACACAGAGCCTAATTTGATACTAATCATAACACAAATATAAGAAAGAATCTATGGACATGCTTGTTTGCTTGCGTTTTTAAAGTTTTACTGACAGATGATATGAAATGCAGACGAAAACATGTGATATCACTCATTTTGTGTGCCAAGACACGAGTTCAGAGTTCATGACACCACCGCACAGTGTCAATTGGTGGTGCCTGGAGAGGCCTATATACTGCCAGAGATGTTGATGATACTTCTCGAACTTCATATAGCAGGTTCCAACTGTTTGTGACACCACACTGCATCATTATATTGGAACTTGATGTCACTGCCATATGATATGAACCCAAACTGATAGACTTCGACACTTTGACCCAACATTCGCATGACCAGTATGTCTCACACTCAAGAAGTGATTCAAACAACTCTCAGAGTCATATAAAAGATGCAGTGATCTTGGATGCACTGTGAGCTGTACTTGGAACAGTACTTAGAGGTAGTATATGGGTGGAGAAGATCGATACAGGCTGGGTGCAAATGGTTGGGCTTTGCTGGCTTACCTGATGGGAGACAATTGAGCTTGGCAGGCTCATGGCTGGCTGGACAATACAGTTCAAGAGGTAATTGATCTTGCACAGGAAGTGTGGAACAATATGCCATGGCAACGGATATATAAAATTATAGATAGTATGCCTGAGAGGATTGTCACTGTAATTTGCAGACATGGAGGAGCAATAAAGTGGTAGAATGGGGACTAGCATATTTAGAAGCACTCTTTGTATTCTCTTTCTAATTCCATTGTTGTTTGTTGTGTAGGTGAGTAGTCTCCTAAAGGCTATACAAACTTGCAGATATACCAAGACCCACTGTCACTTCACCCAATATCCTCGACTGTAGCAGCCAGTCAACTTGAACTGTGAAATCATGATGATATAGTCATACGAAAAGATATCTGCTAGAGATATAGCAGTCAAATATAGAAATTTTCCACCTCTGCCAGAGTTGACTCGATAGACAAAAGTCTTCTCATCTACATTGTTGTACTCTCTTATCCTCATGCTTTTCGTATTTCTCCTCAGCGATAACCTGACAGCCTAAACAATAGAATATCTGATCAAACTCTACAATCTGTTTTATATCTAACAATCGTGTAAGAATTCTATACATATTGATCTTTCATTCAAATACATAATATTCTCATTTCAAAGATTATTCCAATCAATATTCAGAATTAAAGTGAGGCTTGAGAGATGACAAATATTGATGTAACAGTGACATATCTGTATATGGTTCAGTATTCCCTGTCCTTAGTAAGAGTAGTTGTAATACCAAAGGAAGTCAAATAGTGATTGTATGAATATGTAAAACATTAACACGACTGTACAAGATTGTGATCATACAAAGACCAAGTCACAAGAGCAGTTATCCACATTATAGAGTACATCTATTAACTCACAGTCCAAGTATACTTAGAAGAATACAAGGTCTGAAGGCAGTGTTGTCACCTTCAGACAATTATACATTCAGTAAACTCTGTTTGCTGTTGATCATCACAACTGCTGAGGGTTCATCACTGTGTCTGCAGCTGTATATCTGCTACTGCATACCTGCCACAATGTATCTGCTGCTGTTTATCTGCCACTATATATTTGCCACTGTATATCTGTAGGTATCTATCTTTCTAGTATATATTTGTTACTGTATATCTACAGGTGTATATCTTAAGATAGGCATCTACCATGATGAATCTGGATTGGCCACTGTATATCCACTGCAGTATATCAGCAGTTATATATCTCGATCTGCAATCATGATCATATATCTGCTGCTGTATATCATCCACTCTGTAAAAGTCTCTGTGTATCTGTCCTGGTGTAAAACTGCTGAGGAAAATTATTCATATTTGGTGAATTTTGAATGCTTTTCTAAAGCTGCCCATTCAAGATTGAAGATATCATAAATAGGAGATGAAGAGTTAAAAGGGTAACACCTTATATATATTTCACATATACATTGTATCATGATCAGAATGATACTTATGGACTTAATTTTGCTTGAAGAATTTGATTTTGAAGTTATGATTCTTGGAGAGCAGGTAGTCAATTAATCAGAAGGCTTTGTGTGGATATGGCATCCTTATACACATGTGCTTGCTATTATAACAAATACTGGATGTGGTTTCAATGCCTTAAAAAGATGTTTTACACTGATGTTCATGAACTGACCCCCTGATCACGTTCCAGACTCTGTATGATACTGTTCAGATATATTCACTACTATCATTCAATCTCTGTAACTACTGGTATACTACTGTATATCTCCAACTTTATATAAACTGTTGTGAATCTGAATTAACTACCTTGTGTCTATCACAGCTTGATATATGCTTCCATAATTCAGCCATATATAGAACCATATTTTGATCAGGCAATATATATCTGGAACTGTTTATCAGGCCCTAAAGATCTACTACTATATGTTTGCCATTGGGTATACACCTCCATATAGTCATCACCATGTATTCAGTGTTCAAAGGTGACCTTATCAACCCACTGCCATTATGCAGAAAGCCTCATCAATCAGACTCAGTATACTTTCGAAAAAAGAACTGTGCCACAAGATATACATTTTAGAGATCCATAGGTCAGATAAAACCCAGTATATCTGATGAGACTCAGTCATCGAAGAATAATAGATGGCAATTGAAGACATCTGATAACATGTGACTATCTGCAAATATTGTCAGATTCTGCACATATTTCTGGATATCTCAAGGATATCTGTCAATGTTCACATGCTTAACAATCCCCCACAGGTGAATATCATGGGTATAACATGGAAGCTTCTGCTACTTTAAAAAGAAATTGAGTAGAAAAAAGCAGTAGTGTTACACTTCACATGTTACATATTACTGGGTACGCTCAAAGCTGCGTCACCTAGGATGATTCGATGATTGCTGGATCAGCATGGTACAAGTACCATCCCTGCACGTGATCAAATACCTCCAAGATATTACTCGATTCGGTTATCACAATGAACAAAATCAGATGAGCTGATATGCAGGTAAGCACACTATTGATAAGGAACAAAGATGGATACTGAATCGCTATGCTGCCAGCTCATACCACCAATAATGCGAAGACAGCTGAAAGGCTGTAGATATGAAACCATCTGAATTTGCATCATAGCTGACGAAGCCTTCATATCCTTCACAAAGGAAAAGATACCATTCGACTGGAAGTCAAGAGATCGAAAGGATACGATAGGTGAGGACCACTGAGGTCCGAAGGACTGATATCAGTAGGGACTCTATTCTTCTGAGTAGAAGATCTAAGCGGAAAAATACGGAAGGTCTGGCAGAGCAGTGAAGGACAGGAAAGGGTATTGGTGCGATGGATGGTTAGATAGTGAAGCTCATGAGAAAAGTATAGATAGAAGTAATTATTAGAGCCAGAGGAAAGAGGTATAAAGACCTCTGCAATCTCCGAGGGTAGAAGAGCAATCTTCTTGACAAAGAGAACATGCCTTAACAACATACCCATTGGAAAGCTAAACATCTTTGTCTCGAATCTTCTTAGTGACATGTATATCCTGAGCGAATCTTCATAACTTCCATCGCAAGTAAGTACTGAAAGCAGTAAGGATACTACTTGTACTAGTAAACCTCAGGTGATGCTCTCAGTGTTACAAGTAGACTGTCAGCATTTTTCCTATATTCACTGTAATGGTAACATCTACCAATATTTGGGTTCAACTGGTAGTTACTCAAGCCAGTACAGTGTTGAATTCCACACCCTAACTACTCAATATTTGCAATACTTGAAAGGACGTACGTACTTGTAAGGATGGATACGTGTAGATACGGATGCAAATGGGAATATGTGATAAAGATATCAATTGGAAGATAAGGTAGGTAAGATAATAGCTAGCGTGCCAAACGCACATTGTGAGGTGACTATATATAAAGGGTACTTATCCGGCCTCAGCTGCCAAGTACACTTGCAAGGTGCGAGCCAAGTGCACTTACAAGGCCAAGTACACTTATGAGATAAAGAGCACCTAGTACCGCTATTACATCATCCCCCTCTTTATCTGCAGACCAACTAGGCTGCAACATATATATACATAAAGAAGGACAAGATACAGCGCATACGCCTTCGTATATTTCCATAAGTCCCACAACCGATTGGTGCCATCATGGCGGCCTTCCGGCGGATTCGGTGCACGGGGAAATCCACCTCCAGTGATAGGTGGTAAAATCGTGCCGACACCATTTGTACTGGGCCGAAATCTATATGAAGAGAAGAAAGAGAAGAGAAGAAAACGCTTAATTGACCCTGCTTATACCAAGTCCACCTTCGAATCGAAGCCGCTCGAGCAGGCTTGCCAGTTCATCGTTTCGAATGTCCAAGTGGACTTCCAGTTCTCCAAATCCAAGTAATTGATCTCCATAGTGCCATTGCAGTGGTGTTCGAATCGGTAAATACTATTGGTCAACATGCGAATATTATTCGGCATCAATATATCGTAGTTCACATGTGCTACACCGGATGAAGTCTGGAATTCCGACTAATCAATGGATAGGTCGTATACGATTTCTTTTGTTGAATGCGTTCATGAATGTCATCTGAGGGGCAAGGCCATCACAGTCAGTCTCGCATCACTATAGTAGTCAACTAGCATAATTGCATCATGTACTTATCTTGGTCAGAGCTACTGCTCTTCTGAGTCCTCAGATTATTATACTTTCTCCAATTCCATGTCTCTGTGATTTCGTATATCCAAGCTCACAGCAGGTATGATAGGTGATAGCCTCTGTTCTCGGCTTTTGTCATATGCATCTCACCGATCGGCCCCAAGTTGACTCGTATATCAGTTAGCTGAACTCGACTTTCCGTTGTCATTGGACTTCAGATTGGTTGACTTGTATCGGCCTCATTCAACCCTCGATTAGAGTTACTTATAGATACATATTTGTCATGCTTATTCGAGTTGCAGTATCTAACTCCTAAGTGTATCATAAGGTCGTACTCACTGTTAACCAAGTATGCTTCTGCTCAAGGTCCATAAAGGCAGTCATTCTTAATACCTTCAACTTTCGAATCTATGAAGGTAGTGAGTTTGCACATGGCAGCCCTTCCGAGCCTAGTGGTAGGGCACATACCCTAAACTCTAGCCTAATATAGTTCGTCACCTCTATCTATGGCAATGTCAATCGATTATCGTCATGGCTTCTTTTTGTGCTCTCGGTGAAACAGCGCAATTGCAGAGCATATTCGTTTATTGATATATCGTATATGTAAGCATTTCGTACAAGGTCATAGTGACCATGTAACTTGGTGCATTCGGACTCTCGGTACTGAAGGTCCAATACAGTCGCCTTCTCATACGTCCATTAAGGATTGCAGCCAGTTCGCATTCTGCACAGCATAACATCTCGATTCCTGATTTGGCTGGCTTTGGTGAGTCGATATCCTTTCCGCAGAGCAGATAGGTAATCTTTGCCAATCTATCAACAATGACTAGGATTGCCATGTATCTGGATGTGGTCTATTCTGGCAAATCTGTGATGAAGTTCTTGGTGATGTATTCCTAGGCATGTGACGGTGATGGCAGGTTGATTCCATAGCGGACATGCCGCGGAGCTTTGATTCGGTGACATACTTCGCAGCCATTGACATACTTATGTGCGCATCTATCGCAGTCCAATAGTAATCTCTAGAGACTGACTCAGTAGTTGTAAGAGCTCCAAAGTAATCAGACTCAGAGTTGTTATGAAAGACTTATCACCTTACCGCGGAGAGTATCATCTGCAGGTAGTGTTGGCAACGAAACGGATCGGTTTGTCGCGGATCGAACCAGGGTGCGATTCGACAAGGATTCGATCCGAGATTTGTACGAAGTTCTGAGGTTTGTCCGAACCGGTTCGCGAACCATCTATCTTCGAACGTTAATAGGTAATCGAGTTCTTGTCCGATCGGGTCGAATTATAGCGCATTCTGTAGCGGGAGAAGTTAGCTACAAGATGCACTAACATTCGAGCCGATCGGACAAGAACTCGCTTACTTATTTTTGTTCGCAGTTGTAGGTCGAAATGGTGGGGTTTGAGGCGAAAGGCTTGGCAAGTATCCGGGTTCACTCGAACCAAACCGGTTTGTCAATACTACGGATCCCTGGCGGTTTGTTGCCAACACTAAGTTCAGTGGCCTGGGCATTCTTAATCACCGATAGGAGGTGATTATAGGGTTTAACTGTCGGGATCGCCAAGAGCCATCCGACAGGGCTCTCATAGCCGATATCATAATCGGGCCGTTTTGACGGGCCATCGATAGAGTTTATTGTACCTTCTAGGTACTCGATAGTGAAGTCATACGGCTATTAGATGTCATTCACTTTCAGCACTCAATAGTGTAGTCGTAGGCAAGGCCAAGTATACCTGCGAGTCAAGTGTACATATGAGGCCAAGTTCACTTATGAGGCCAGGTGCACTTGATGTCTGCATGATGATAGGTAATCGTTCTAGCAGATCTGTTGCGAATTCTCGTCGTAGTAGCAGTTTCTCGGATACCTGAACGGTCATTCCCCTCTTTTTGGAGTCGGTGCTCTGTCGACGACTAAATACAGTGTCAATTCTCATCGATATTCTCGTTGATAAGACGGTTTCGATTGCCATTGAGACTTTGTGCTTGTGTATCTGCATTCAATTGCAAGTCTCGCAGAAACCCTTATAAGATAAGTGTTTCTCAATGAAAAGGATAGACTTAAAACGTGATCTTGTATCGCCATGTTGGCAAGAAGACTTGTTATTGATCCCAAGAGTGTACACGATTGCACTCGGCACTCGAGATATCTGCATTCCGTTCTCCCATAGCTCATTAAGTGCCATCTGCCCAGTACCGTTTCTCTTTGCTGCTAATATGGTCAAGTATCTCCGAGATCAATGGAAAGAGGTCTCGATTCTTGATTGTACTTGTGGTGAGAGATTGGTAGTCAACTTCAGAGTTTTAAGCTGCTGTCCTACCTGTTTGCAAAGATGTTGGTACCAGTGATGATGGCTGCTGGATAAAACCATTGGCCAGATTTGTCTCGATGTAGGCCTTTAGAGTTCTTGACTCGCCTTCCGACAGGCAATAGGTAAACCCATATGTCAACTTGTACCCGGAGTTGATCGCATGGTCAATTGACCGGTTCAGTAGCAGCATCTGCCTTGACTAAAGACCTCCACGAATTCATGATATTGGTGCGAATATGGCCTGGCCGCCCTCATCTGTAGGTACCAATTCAGGTACCGAAGCTCCATCTTATACTCGTTAGCTGTGTCTTTTCAATCGTCTAATGGAATGTAGGAATTCCCGAGAGTAGTGGTATCAGCCGGCCCTGACACAATGAAACGTAACTGTGGCGCGCCTCCTCCCTTTGTGACTCGGCGATCTGGTAGCAGTCATTCAAGAACCATCAAGGTAACTCTTCTGCCACAACTACTACCGCTGCTGCTGCTCGCTTGTCCAGCTGCAGGTGCTCCTCTTACCATTGGTGATGCCTTCCATGGAAGCTCACAGCAATACTGTGCAAGTGCCAAGGCATATGATGAATGCCACGAGAATCCCGTCGCTAGCTAAGGGACTCTCGAATATAGTGGCTCCGAGCAGATATATCTCAGGAGGCTTAATTTCTTCACCGCCCTCAAGCGGCCGAAACCTGTCAGATGCTTGTGGAGGATTCGATGTCACATGTGCGGTGGCTGTTGGTGTATTTGCATCGCCACTTGGGGTTCGCAGACCTAGAAGTCGACCGGATGTCCAGTCGACCTCAGGGTTTCCAGCCTCGAACCAAGGCATGCATTGAACCAGGTCATATGCCATGGGTACGATCAGCACCTCCGGTTCGTCAATCCAAGGTTATCATATCACTGCACAGAGGGGCACATTCTGCAAATCACGTGCATATCTAACACGATTGGGATTGTCGACCACATAAATGATGTTTATTCTCCTATGTACAAACGCATAACTATATGCCCAATCCTGATCAGGTATATGAAGGAGAGGATGCATCCATTTCCGCTAGGGGATAGGATGATATTGATGTGCATCCATTCCTGCTAGGCGATACGATGACTTGATGTGCATCCATTTTCACTGAGGGATACGAAAATATTGATGTGTATTCATTTCCACTAGGGGATACGAAGACTTGAGGTGTGATTTTGTTCGCATTTCATACTTATTCATCTGTCTTGTAAGATCGTACAATGGGTATCGACTTTTATCAGCTTGACACTTTAGAATATTCAAGGGTTAACTTCCCACTCTGAGCTGTTTCATGATCTGCGATTGCAGCTCCACCATCAGGGTCTTGAACTCTGCCCATTGGTAGTCTTTCTTGATTAGTGCACTTCTGTACTCATGTAATTGTTCTCTGTGAGTACACTTCCATGCTTGTATGATTGTTCTGTATAGGTGTACTTCTGTGCAATGCTGACGCTCCATGAGTCAGCTTACAGCTTCGTCATAGCTGCTAACGTATCATAGGTATATTTCAGAGCTTCCACTCAGTTCGAAGAAAGGTAATTGTCAAGTGCGCTTCAGAGTTTTCCTTCGGATTGGACGAAGGTAATTGTCAAGTGGATTCATAATTTCCGCTCGGATTGTAGGAAGGTAATGGTCAAGTGCACTTGATCAAATGCGTTTTATCGTCAGTGATTTCTCGCCAGATACGATCGTCAATAAATTGGCACGTTCAGGGTTAACTATTGTAGAACTGATGAATTGACACATATAAGGGTATCGATAAAGACTTCGTTAGTACTTAGAGCTGTTCAACAGGTTGCTATCAATCGTTCATATATATGTGATTGATCGTATTGAATATATTTCGAGGTTTTCAAATTGTTTCAGAATTGACTCTGCTCACATCAATCAACTCCAATAGATACAATACATATCTCGAGTCATCACCCTTGCGATGATAATCTGTATGGGTTCTGAGTAGTGACGCATTGGAAAAATAGTCTCATGGAACCAATTAATCAACATTTGAAAGTGACGTTGATGAAGGTTCGATTTGTCTCAATCATCAGATCATATGCGATAGATCTCGTTAACGTATTTCGAGGTCTTCTAAGCAGTGGCCACAATGGTCGGTAATGTGTTTCTCGAAATTGATTGATCCCAGAATCATCTCTCATTCGTCACTGCTATCTTCAATTAACTTAATCTAGGTGTACATATCAATCTTCGATATATATAGGTTGTGAGAGTATATGTGTGAATGTATAACGATCACAGTTGGTGATGTGACTATTCGAATCGATTGACCTCCGAATCCCTTCGCAATTATCTGTAGAGTAGTCAATTGACTCGATTGACAGGTATACATATCCTGATTCATCAATCTAATGATGATATTCAGTGTAGATTATGATTGAAAACATTTCGAGTTCCCAGAGGGTACCTATGATGTCAGGTGACACGTCTCTTAGGAACTGATTGACATCTAAATCATCTCGGAATCGTTCCTGCTACCATTAATCAACTCAATTGGATGATTACTTACCTTGTATCAACAATCTAACGATAGTTCTCGTTGTAGGCCTGATACGTTGAGAGGGGTAATCCTGAAATCCTGTAAGCTACACGTATCTGGGGACTGAAGAGTAATTTTAGTATAAGGACGTGCATCCTTGTATCGATGGATACATGTAGATACAGTTGCCAACAGGTATAAGTGATAAAGATATCAATTGTAAGGTAAAATAGGTAAGATAATTGCTAGTGTACCATAAGCACTTGGCAAGGTGAATATATATGAAGGACGCTTATCCGGCATCAGCTGCCAAGTGCACTTGCAAGGCGTGAGCCAAGTATACTTACAAGGTCAAGTACACTTACGACATCAAGTGCACCTAGCACCACCCTTACATGCTTATATATTTGGTAGATAAAACTTGAAAGCTATCCAGTGATATATAGACCTGACATCCAACCGAAATGTAATTGTCTGACCTGGTCAAAGTTATAATGGAAATATTTGATCATCTGCAAATACACTATATATCTACTGCTGTATATCTGAATTGGCCACCTTCCATCGAGTACAGTATAGGCAACAATATAACTACTGCTGTATATACTGGCCATAACTGCAGAGATTAAATATTCATATCATGATATTGAAGCTATAATAGCAAGTGGAAGAGAAATATATGTATGTGTATTATAGTATCCAGAAAGCAACTAAGGAGAAGAGAAATAGAGAACTGACTATTGTGAATCATATCATACCATGTGGGTTAAGATCTTGGACAACAACTATAAACTTTAAACTATATTACCATGTAAGTGAACCAATAAAAATACTCCATGGTGACAACGAATATACATGACCATATTTATATATCTATAAATAGCCATTGCAATAGTAAATCTTGAAGTGATATTTGACATATATCCAAGACATTTTGTAAAGAGCTTGAACATGATCAAGTGGATATACCGCTTTGCCAACTTAAGATCATGATCAACTACAGTGTATTTGCTGCTGTATATACAGTACAATATATCTGGATTGGCCACTATATAGTCTCTAGTAGGAATTCATTACTCTATATCTATTACAGTAATACAGAATATACTATTGTATAACTACCAATATATATTTATCACTGTGTAATCACTACTAAGTATCAGAATCTGCAACGAATTTCATGCAATATATAAGCCAATGCTGCTGTATATCTACAATTTATATTAGCCACTTCATATACTATACTGTATATCTGTTGCTATATATACAGAGTAGTCACAATATATCCACTGCTCTATATCCACCATAGTGATGCAGAATTTGCTTCTTCACATCCACCAATATATATCTATCACTGTGTATTCACCACTATACATCAGAATCTGCGAGTATATTCATTCGAAATATAAGCCTGTGATGCGATATAGTATGCACCATCTATATCAGCCACTATATATCCTATACTATATATTTGCTGGTATGTATACAGATCAGCCACTCAGGCTAAAGATTAATTTCTAGTTACCTACTGCTATATATTAGAATATATCACAGTTTATTCAACAATGTTTATTTGCTGCAGAGTATATGAATCTGCCATAGAATATTACTCAGTGAATCTGCGATAATAGTATCTGCTGCCATGTATCTGCCACAATATATCCTGATATGCCAGTGTATATTTGCATGTGTGTTAGTACCATTGTACATCCACTGCCATGTATTTGAACTGGTCATGTATTTGAAATAACCATGAATTTGAATTGGCCGTGTTATATATATCCACTATATTGTATCTGCTGCTGTGAATCTGTATCAGCTACTGAATATTTACTGCTGTATTCCGGTTGCTGTGTACTCACGACTATAAATCAAGAATTGTGACTATATTTCTGCTGCAGAGTATAATCTGCTGTATATCTGCATTGCCTGATATGTATTACAGCATAACTGCTGATGTATATCCGGATCTGCCACTGCATACTATTGACAATAGTATACCTACTGCTGTATCTGTGAGAGTATCTGCTATAGTGTAGCAGCCGCAGTATATTTACTGCTGAGTATCTGGTACCATATATTCATTACTGATTATACACCTATTTCTATTTACAGGTGTGTATCTAGATTGGCCACAGTGTACTATCAGATATTGTGTATCTGCCTCTATGTATTAGCTACTTCATATTTACCATTGGGCATCTAGATTTGCTACTGTATATTTGTGGCAAGAAGTAGTTTTCAAGTTTTGAATCAAGTCCATGAGTTTAACTCTAATGCCAATACAATATATATATAAAACATGCGGAATGAGTTTCTCTTTCACCTCCTGGACTCAAATTTATAATAACATCAATATTCATGGAGGGGTTATAAAAAGACATCCTTTTTTCATGGGGTGTGACAAATTGTTTAAAGCCACTCTTTCAATATTGAAGATACTGTAAATCAGACACTGGGAGGGGAAAGAGTGACAACTTACACATATGTTATGTATCAATTACTTTGTAATCATAGTGAAACTCAAAGACTTAATTGAGTTTAAATGTTTGGATTTCCCAATTTCTGGATTATGGGGCATCAAGCCAACCAATGATAATGATCTGTGCAGGAATCTATTACCTATTGACCAATGAGAATACTTTGTAGTGATCTTGCATATACATGCATGTGTATATATATATAATACAAGGCTCGAAGGTACCTTTGTCGCCTTGGTTTTTAGGTAAGAAGGCGGCTCTGCCGCCTCGGTTTTGTTTTGCAGGTATATACTCCCAGTTTTGGAACCGGCCAGGTCTGTATGGCAACAACCTTACCCCATCAAAAATCGACAAATTCACAAGTGAACCTTTGCATTAAGTCCATGAGTATAGATCAGAAAATTTAGAATTTGGTACGTAAAATATGCAGCTTCGCACGACGCATCTTTTGGCAGTCTCGGATTTTCAATAGCTCTAAAACTCATTGAGCGCTGATCAGAAAAGCCTGTGTTTTGGCCGAAGATCGGTCAAATATGAAAGCTACTCACTGCGTTTTGAAGATATCAAAAATCGGAGACCATCAAAAGATGCGTCGCGCAACGCTGCATATTTTACATACCAAACTCTAAGTTCTCTGATTAATATTGGTAGATTTTGCTGGGAAAGAATGTTTTGTTTGCAGGGATATACTGTGAACCAACCAATGAGGATGCTTCGTACGGACATTGCATGATCACATCCATAGCTATACTAGTATAATGGTTCAAATCTTCACTTGACTCTATGCTGTCAGTTCAGTTCAATAGAATATGCAAACCCTTTATATTAGAGAAGGAGGCTCAACCTCCTTTGGTAATAAAGTGGGTTCAATACCATGATTAGTACTGATCAGAGTGAGGGGATTTGATTTCATGGAAGGTGGCAATATATGTCAGTCTGTATGGAATAAGAGAATATAACAGGTATATGACGACTATTGAGACAATGACTGAATTGCAAATAAGAGTTATTGGGACAAGAGCAAGAAAAAAGTCAATATGAGTTACCTGGATATGGATGGAACTCCAGAGTCATTGATTGAAAAATTGATCTTGTTGATAAAAGAAAAAATTCAAATTATTGATGTCAGAAAGGAGCAGAAAAAGAAAGACTTATGCAAGAAGGAAGAAGAGGTGGAAAAAAGGATGGCTAAAGAAAGAAAGAAGCAAAAGGAGAAGATTCGCAAGGAACCATAAAAAGACTATGCGATTATGAATGTTGGGATGAAAAATAGTGCAAATACCAATAATTGTATACAACATATTATCCATATAGATGTGAACATAGATATGGTGAGAGCAGATTTGGAAGATTGAAATCATATCCTACAGATTGGGCTGGAAGATGTAAGCAGTAGTGTATTCCTGATTTGATCTGCAGTTCCGACATCTACACTAATGCAGAGTTTGTTTTGAAGCAAGCCAACAGTTATTACCTTCCCGAAAGCACAAATAAATATACCACAGGATCTAAATCTGAATACCAAACTACAGAAGAATATAAAATTCAAGGGCCCCCAGACAACAACAAATCTAGAGTAGAAAAAGTCAGCAGTACCAATCACACTACTGAGAAAGTGAAACTATCTGGAGAAAGCCATAGCATCAGTGAGGAGACAATAAAAGGTCGATAGAGAAGCCTTTACAATAATGAAACAGAGGAACAAGGTTGGTAAGAAATGGCTAGAGGGCCTAATTCCCATCCCGACTAGCAAAAACACACTAATAAACTATGAGGATCACATTTAAGTGAAACAAGTCCCTTGCATATATAAAGAAGAGAGATACAGAGATTATGTTGGTAGTGAATAAAGCTTTATTTGTACAGAATATCCTGGTATCAGTCAGGATGATAGGTACTTCTATAAATCTCATGGGATTGAATACATTACTATCAAGTCTCAACTCCAAATACGTTACCAGAAATACTGCTCAGGTTGAACAACATTTTTGAAGTAGCCAGGAGATTGAACTCAGAAATTATTTATATGAAAACCAGTAAAACCTGAGAATGAGTCAAGATGCATAGCATCAGGTTTAACCAGTATGGCACCAAGTAGTCAGAAGGGTTAGAGAAGTTGGAATAGGAAATACAGGTTGAAAATGAGGAAGTGGACATTTCACTAATATTTGGGTGATTAGGAAGAACAGCTGATATCAGAGTGAAAAAGAGAAGTGGGGAGAAGCTGGTAATTTATGAAGCCACTCAGCAAGCAATCAGAATGAACATCATGTCACTCTTGCTATGAAGATCCAGCAATACAAAGGCAGCAGGAACAGAGTAGGTATACTGATGGCTATTGAAAAAGATATTACAATAAGGGTAGACCTGGTAGTATTACAAGAGGCATATCAAGGCAGAGGAGGGAGATTTAGAACAACTCACTTCAGATGCAACTTTATAGAAGGGGAAAGAATCATGACTGAAGATACAGTAGACATGTCACATACAGTAGATGGTGGATGGTACTGGAGACCTTGGGGTGGGTAGGGATGTCCAGAACTGAGACGTCACTGACAGGTAGGAGATGAAGGTCAGACTTGTTACCTTATATGACCAAGTCTTTAAACAAGATACAATCCAATTGGAAATGAGTCTAGCCCAAGGTACAGATTGGATGAACCTAGAACAAGTCAGAAACCTAATACACTGTAGAGGCTGGAACACCTTCAGTCCAAATTGGAATGAAAAGTATACCTACAGAAAGGATGCAAAATTTCTGAAGAACCTTATTGATCAGAATGACCTGGTGGTAATGAATGATAGGGAGCATACATGCAATACCCCAGAGACTGAGGGCAGATCACCTTGGTATAAGATATTACTATATTCAAGAGAATAGTGGCTGAGTAGATGGAAATCAGAATGATGCAAGAAAATGAAGATAGATATGGTTCAGACTATATAATGATTGTGATCACAATCAAAAAAGAAGATTGGTCAGAAGAAATAATCAATATAGTTAAGAGATGTAATAAAGAAAAGATAATAGAAAAGAATGAAATCAGAGTGAAAGAGCTGTGGTAGGAAAGTATGGTAGAAAGAAATATTTCGTTTGAACAAAACATCAAAGAACAGCTAGCTGAAGAAGATATCTTGGTGAGAGAGCTAATTACAGAAGTCCACAACAAATAGGCAGAAATGTTGACAATTTTTTTAAAATCAAAACGGTTGTGAAACGATTAGATCAAGAGAAAAGAAGGTTCTCTTTGTTTGCACCTTAAGCTCTTTATGTTGTGTTTGCATACAGATGTAGTTTTTTTAATAGTCGCAGAGTTAATTGTCAGGTGCATAGAATTCACATTTCAACTTTGATTTGTGATTGCAGTCATGATTTACGATTACACGCTCAATTCACTAATCAGATTCTAACTATATACAAATCATAATGTGGTTGAGCTCGAGTGCAATTAAATCTGGTAATCAGATATACTTGGTACAGATACTCAGGTATACGTGAAGCTGATATCATGTGTATTTGAAGGTGTACTTGGACCTGACACTTGGATAGCTGGCAGGAAATAATCAATCTGAGCTGGTTTGAGATGATCAAGTCGAGCTGGATGGTATCAGGGCTGCCATTATTGTTCTGAGGATGAAGTTACATCGCTTGGAATCTTCTATATATCTGCTAACATTATTATTCGGTATACCTGTAGGTGTACTTGCTGTGGATTCTCATTTGCACATTTGGAGGACACTCAGATATACTTGAACCGGTTATCCAGGTGTATATGAATCTGGTACTCGGATGTACTGGCAGAAGATAATTGAAATTGGCTGGCTAGAGATAATAGAGTGAAGCTGGCTGGAGCCAATCATGAGGAGCCGGTTGGAAATGATCTGGCCTAGCTGTCTGGAACATAGCATAGGATGATAGTATTGAGCTGGCAGGAACAAATGAATATGGGCTTGCTAAATACTGGCGGGAGACTATGTCGATAGCCTAGATGGAGACAATCAAGATGAGCTAAACTAAGATCTGACTGCAACGATTGTTCAAATAATGTTGTGATCTTACATGTAATCAACTGTACAAGTATTCGTATTGCAAGTAGTATGGTATTCAGGAAGAGGATGATGGTATGAAGACCTGGACTTCAAGTTGACAATGAGTGTGGAAAATGGAGTGAACATGGTAGTTGGCTAAAAGCAGATAGTGGAGATTCAAAGCAGTAGAACTAACTCTGTATTGCATGCTATTCAATCCATATAAAGTGCTGGACATAGCAACTGTCACACTATAAATTCTGGATGTTCTATATAAAGTCAATGACTCGATATATATACCCTGTATTTGAATACATAGATTGTTTCCAGATATAAGCTGCAGCAAATACAATGATATGAGTCACTATATCAGTGATGACAGAGTTATCATAGGAGGGATATCCAGAAGTTGTTTGTTGAAGTTTTTATTTCTTAAGCAGTAACAAGCAAAAGATAAAGTTAAGGTCTTTCATGGCCATTTGAATATGATTGTTGATGACATCATCTGATATTGTTTATCCAATATCACTCATAATTTATTATACTCCAATATGATCAATATTGATTCAGACAATCACTTAAGCTGCACTTCGGCAATTTAACATAGATTGCAAGTTGAATCAAGTGATATGTATTGCAAATAGACCTTTCGGAAATTCATGATCACTGGCGATAAGCAATGGTATTCTGGTACTACCTTTTATAACTTGATATATGTTGAGACTTTGAAGTATCTGAAAGGGTAGGAGATTGCATACAAGATATTGCAGAGCTATATACTGAATTGTATATTAAATCAATTGGGGCTGTGAGTCATCAACTGATACAGTCAGAATATTTTTTCACTAGCATAGATATACATCACAAAGCCTACCAATGAAACAATATTGAAAATTCCATACATGATTTTCAGAGTAGTGAAACAATCTTCTGGAGCAGTATATTCAGTTATTTGTACTGAAAATATTTTGAGAGTAATATACTTGATTACAGAGGACAATCTGTTGAAGGAGTCAGAGAAGAATAGATGTGAAGTCAATGAATATATTGATCTCATGATCGGAAATTATATATACTATTTAATAGACAACCAGTTAAAAAGAGATTTAAAAAGAGCGTACATAAGGTTCAACTATGTAAATATACTTAATCGATATACTCTGTCATTTGCAAACCATTCTGATAATAGGTACGGTGACCAGTATCACCAGTACAATATGCAGAGAGATTTTGTAAATGAGTTACAGATACTATGCAATTGGAAGAGCTGAATTAACAATCCCCAATATCAACTCCCACATGTCAACGTGCTGTGTGATGTGTATCCATGTGAATGAATCTTTCTCTATTGTACTAGATATTGTTCTCATAGTACGAAGTTTCATATTGAGGCCAAATGTTATGATACATACACATCCATCATTTAACCTGTACCAGACACAGAAAATATGTCTAATTATACCTATTTGTTCCTTATACAGTTTCTTTTATCTACTAGAAAAAGAATCTGCTGGGTAAAGACATTTTGCTGGAATAAATGAGTATTATTTCTCAGAATGGATTCCAAAAATCTGAATAATTATAATTGTATTGGACAGCCTTTTAAAACCCAATGCTGATCAATATTCTGCTTTTTAATTCTTAGAATTCAAAAGATAGTCTGCGTGATATATTGCCTTAGACTACAAATATCATGATGCACAACTGGCCAAGTATATTTAATATTTTTGAATGCCAATGGTACTTTAACATGCTGATACTTTATTAATTGCAATACAATAACAGATATTTTGATTCTTCTTTACCATCGAGGAAATCAAAGCTATACAATATATATGCTGAACAATGAGTAAAACAAAATAAATACATCAATCTACTCTGAATTCCATAAATGAGATCTGTGGTGGAATCATTAGTTGTATAGTTTATTCTGATTACTGAGAAATGTAACTTTCATATCTAGATCAAATAAATATCTGTAGAAGTCAAAATCTGTTGGCAGCACTATTATTCTTATCATCAGTTGCTCAGATCAGACTCACCTTACAAATTATTCTAAAGATGTGACAGAATTGACTGTATGGAAGCACCTAGAAAATATTCAGTAATCTAAATGATGAAAGCCAATAAAGAAGTGTAGTATCTTGAAAGTTTTTTTTCCTGTTCTACCAAAGTGATCTTTTTATGGCTTCAGGAAAATTCAAGAATTGAATCAGTATCAGAATCATGATCAAGAGCTGATAACAAGTAACTTTGAGTTTCTATAAATATATCTAGATATATATCTGAATATCGCAAGGGTAAATTATACTTGGACAGATTTATATGATTGCAGTTTCCTGTAAAGGTGTATGTCTATGTATGCCTCGTATAAGTGTAGATACAGTTGCAAACAAGGATAACTGAATATAGTAAAGTGGGTTCAATAGGTAAGGTTATCGATGGTATGCAAGGGCATTCGCATGAGCTGACTATATACTGGGCCGATGTGCGGTTACCCTGCCATAGGCCAACCACCATCACATTATCTCCCTCTTTATCTGCAGACCTCCTTGGCTGCATACCCATATATGAAGAGACGAAGAAGAGAGAATCCAAGCTCGTATGTCCTCGTACGGCCTCGTAAATTTCGCAGCCAATCGGTACTGCTTGATGGTGACCTTTCGGTGGGTCTGCCACACGGAAAAAGTCTACCTCCAGTGGTAGGTGGTAAAATCCATGCCGATACCATTTGTACTGGACCGAGATCCAATAAGAAGGGAAGAGAAGGAGAAAATAAGAAGGAAACGTCTAATTGACCCCTATAACCTCCATATCTCCATATCTCCATATCCAAGTCCTCGACATACCGTATCTTTCATTGTACAGGCTCAGAAGTTCTTGTATCGGTAAATATCATTGACTGATTTGAAGGTCTCGGCACGTATCATTCGTATGTGATTTGCCGATTATCTAACTCGTGAGCATCTGAGGGAAGATCAAACTTACAATGAAATCAATCAAGTGGACTTAGCTCTCGCAAAGCTTGTGCCCTTGGTAGGCTTTCGCCTTTCTCTTGCAGATATTATCTCACTGCCATCGAGGTTCGAGGTTACGATGAATAGTTGTTCGTCCCAGATTCCAAGACGTCTTTGCAGCTTGAATGCCATGTGCCACCGCCGCTAGTAGTCTTTCCATCGGAAGTTGTCTCGGCGGCTAAGTAGACATCTATTCTGCCTAGAGATAAGATGAAGTAGAGGTCTATCCTGCCTAGGGATGCAATCAAGTAGACATCTATCCCTCTTAGATAAGATGAAGGAGAGGTCCATCCTACCTAGGGATGCAACCAAGTAGACGTCCATCCTGCTTAGGGATAAGATGGAAAGAGTGGTCCATCTTGCCTAGGGATAAGACAACTTTGTCAATTCGTAGAATTTCTCGATACTAGGTAGCAAGTAGTAACGCATCAAAAAGAGATAATTCACAAAATCCCTTGAGCGAAATGTATCCAATTACTAAAGATCGATATCAGTGTAAAGGTGTACGTCCACATATGCCTCGTATAAGTGTAGATATTATTGCAAACAATGATAACTGAATATAGTAAAGTGGGTTCAATAGGTAAGGTTATCGATGGCGCGCAAGGGTACTCGTACGAGCTGACTATATTCTGAGCAGATGTGCGATTACCCTGTCATAGGCCGGCCGCCATTACATTTCCACTTATATGTGTATAGATGGTTAACTACTTTAAGAATATTAACCTGTATTGTATATAGTCTGATTATTGTCATGTTTGTAATATATTGAAAGTTATCTTTTGAGGCATACCTTCTCCACATGCACCGAAAAGAAACTATTCTCAACCTTTTGTTGATACCAATCCAGACAAATAATATTGATAAAATTCAATTTGTTAGAAGTGCTGCACTCTATATCTTGAACAACAGACCAGTCAGCTACCAAAACAAATATTCTAGATGTTTAAGTTGTTTGATTGAACAAGTCTTTTACTTCAAATTATTATTTATACTGACACTCTTTACTTTAGTATATTAAAGTATTTTATAGATTAGACAATTTTATTTCTTTATTGTTTCAAAGCCATAGGTTAGTTCTAGTTTTGGTAATGAAGGGGATCGGTTCAGATTGGATGGAGCCATGCAGAAATTCGAAGCAGATTCATTCTGGAGGTTTGGTGAAGTTTCAAGGTTTGACTCAAACCTCAAACCGAATCCCACAACTGCGAACCAAAATAGGTAATCGAGTTCTTCTCTGATTGATCTGAACATTGATTCACCTTGTAATGCACGAAGGTAGCTACAAGATTAACTACAACTCGAGGCGATCAGATAAGATCTCGCTTACTTATTGTCGTTCGATATTGTGGGCCGAAATGATAGGATTTGATGTGAATGACTTGGTAAGGATCCGATTCGCCTGAGCCAAATTGATTCGTCAATGATATCAACTTCCGATAGTATATTTCCAATATTAGTTAGTTCATTCAACTTTGAAATTGAAGTGACTATATGCAATGTTTACTCAATTCACTAAGCTTTAAATATCAGTTGTATAATGGTAAGCTACAGAGTTGAAGATGTTCAGATGAACACTGAATCACTCTTTGAATATATATTGATTGGAACTATTGTTTCAGTAACTATAGATATTTACTCCCCATTGAAAGTATTATATAATATTATCACATGATCATTTATTGCAATCATATAGAAGTAAGCATTTGATATCTGAAAGCCTATCATAATTATTTTCACTGTTCGAAAAAGATATCATCTTTTGTACAAACAAGACAATCTAAACAAAAAGTTATACCAATATGGATAAAGTAACTGCTACAAAACTTTAATTTGAAAGGCAATTAGAACCAGGCCAAATAAGACTTACAAACATTATATGGATGTATTGTATTGAGCAGAATAGATAAATAATCAAGTTCAAAATCAAGTCAATCTTTATGACAAGTCTGATTTCACCTTGGACAAAATTTATCATTATACACATATGTCATATTATATATGCTGATTTGATTTATCAGGAAAATGTTTTTGTGTATATTGCTACCAAATCTACCTATGTATATGGTCTTTGTATTGGATGCAGTGAGTACGTTGCAGAAAACCCCTGCAAATATGGGAGCAGTAGAAAGAACCTTTCGAAAAACAACTTACCCAGTTGTCAGCGTAACTTGAAGGGTTGTGCAATGAACTATTTATCAATCAATGACATGGCTGCATATTGCCATGACCCTATTTCTTTCACTCCCATTTTCTCAAAGTATCTGTTATACCTCATACGATTATATATCATCAGGTACCCACAAAGCAGAGTAACCTATGATAACTCGACAATAGCTAGATCTGGATGGTACAAATACCATCTCTGCATATCATCCAATATCTACAAGACATCACTCGATATGGTTATCACAACCAAACAAATCGGATGAGCTGTAATGAAGTCAACCATACCTCTGATAAGGAATGAAGAGTGGTTACTCAATTGATACTTTGCCAGCTCATGTCACCTAAAATTCGAAAGACAGAATAATTCTGTAGATACAACAAGCACCTGATTTCACATCATAGCAAATAAGACCTTTGATACTCCCCACAATCCAAAGGATACCATTCGTCAGGAGGCTAAAAGGTTGAAAGAATATGATAGGTCTGAATCACAGAGGTCTGAAGGATTGTTGGCAATAGGAATTCAATTCGTCTGAGTTAGAGATCTTAGAGGAATGATATGGAATGTCCTGCAGGAGAGTGGCAGGTAGGCTATATAGATGTGAGGATATTGGTGGAAAGGGTGGTTGGGTAAAGAAGCGTTTGAGAATAGTTTAGATACAAGTAATTGTTAAAGCAAGAGGAAAGAGGTATAAAGACCTCTAGAATCACTGAGGGTAGAAGGGCAAGCTTCTTGATAAGGACAACAAGGTTTCAAAATATACAATTGAATGGCCAAACATCTTCATCTTGAATCTTCCATCTTAGTGACTTTGACATCCTGAGCAAATCTATATAATCTCTATCACAAGCAAGACCTGAAAGCAGTAAGGATACTACTTGTGCTGGTAAATCTGGAGTGACACTCCTGGTATTTCAATATATTGTTAGCAAAGAAACACTTCTGTTGAAGCTATCTGTCTATCCTCGAAAGCAGTCAAAGGTTCTTGACGCTGAATACTCATTAATACGATTTTATATTCTGAATATCAGCTGCCACATCTCACAAGGAGAGTGTTGGTACTGCCAGCCAGACATCGAATATAACACACCAGCTGGGACAGAGGTTCCCACCCTTTAGGAAGCTAGCACTGTAAACCTGTGTAACATCGGGAGCGTCACTCCAGATTTACCAGTACAAGTAGTATCCTTACTGCTTTCAGGACTTGCTTGCGATGGATGTTATGAAGATTCGCTCAGGAGGTGAAAGTCACTAATAGATAAGATTCAAGACAAAGATGTTTGGCTTTCCAATGTGTATATTGTTAAGGCTTGTTCTCCTCGTCAAGAAGCTTGCCCTTCTACCCTCGAAGATTCAAGAGGTCTTTATACCTCTATCCTCTAGCTCTAACAATTACTTCTATCTACGCTTTTCTCATGAGCTCCTCTACCTAACCTTTACTTCGCTCCAATGGCCTTCCTGTCCTCCAGCGCTCTTTCGGACCTTCCGCATCTTTCCGCTTCAGATCTCTAACTCAGACGAATAGAACCCTTACTGACATCAGTCCTTTGGACCTATGTGGTCCGGACCTATCGAATCCTTTCGATCTCTTTGCTTCCAGACGAATGGTATCCTTTCGATCGTGAGGGACATAGAGGCTTCGTTTGCTATATTGCAAATGCAGGTGCTTTCGTATCTACAGCCTCTCAGCTGTCTTTGCACTATCGATGGCATGAGCTGGCAGGACATCGCCCCAATAACCACTTCTAACTTTTTATCGGTGGTGTGGTTGACTGCATGACAGCTCATCTGATTTCGTTGGGTACGAGTGATATTCTGTGTATTTTCGATGACGTCCAGGGATGGCGCTTGTACTATCCCGATACGGCTATCGTCGAGTGATCGTAGGTGACCCCGATCCGATGGCCTTTGGTGCTATACAGCTTGTGAGGTGTAACAACCTGTATGTGAAATGCACTACATCCAGTTGGCCTTAGCTGTCAGTATCTACTGATCAAAGTCAAACTCCTATATCATGTGTATCTACAAAGATTGATAATTCCCCTATACATCAGAATAGTCCTCATAACTTCACTGATCGGAATCATCATCCTTCCAGTATCGTAAATACCACATGCACCTGATTCCGAGCCATTTCCGTAGTTACAGCCAGAGCCAGGTGCTAGACTCCATATTGAATGGGAGATCGATTTAGTTCCCTTCTTCGGAATTAAGAGCTCTTTCAGTAGGATACTTCAAGGACAAATCTTGATCATACTCTGAACAATGATAGATGGTGGGTCAGATACTATGCTTGGAGAAGTAGTGACATTGACATGAAGAGAAATTTCAATGGTAGTAGCAGGAGATAATAGGAAAGATATGGTCTGATATGAACCTATTGTATACAGTGATATTTCAGATTGAGTGGTCTCCTTGATAAACAGCATGGAGGCAGAATTGGACCGAATAGATGCATTAATTATACAGATCCGAGCAAACAACATCCAAATCGGCCAGATACTGTCTGAGTTGGTCAAAGAATATGAAGGCCAAATATATAGTCACAACAAGAGCTATGATACTGTGGAATCAGATGTCGATAGCCTACAGAAGGTGCAGATTGAACCCCATACAGATCTCCCTATTCAGTCTAAGGTATTTGTTGCCAATATTAGTGCTGCAATTCCCATTTCGAAATCACAGTCCTCTGAAGCATATGAGAAACTATACCTGGCCCTGGGAAAGCACATTCAGTGCTCACAAGTAGCTTGGACCTCTCTCTCTGGCATGTTGGAAATAAGAGAAAGAGTACAGGAGAGGCTTATCCTCCAAGTACACAAGTTGAAATATCTTGGCAGTGTCCAACGAAAAGCCAATGAAGAAGTCATGATGCTTGATTAACTCCAGAAGACCAACAAAGAGGCTAAGATAGTTACTGAACTCAAGAGAAAGGCTGATGCTGAAAAGAAACAGAGAGAAAGTGAAATAAGGAAGACTCGAAGAGACATAGAGAAAAGCTTTCTAGAATATATACGGATCCAGATGATAACGCTATCAGACCAAACCACCCAGACATATATCAAATCTCTAGCGAAGTATATCCTTGGACATCAAGAAGGAGATATCAAACCAAGTGATGAAGGACCAAGGGAGAAGGTTTTTGGATCAGAGAGGCTACTACACCAGATCCTGAGGGAGGTTCACAACCGTCAAGAGGTTCTGGTTCAGATTCTGACTCATCTGAATCCAACGACAAAGAGGAAGGTGGGGGAGAAGCAGGTGGTAGAGGAGGTGGAGGAGGCAGAGGTGGCGAAGAGATTGAAGGGAGTGGGGGAAGAAACAATGCAGAATGTTTACACCCACTCCAAGACCCTTAACCACCCTCTGGCAGCACAGTTTTTGTCATGCTACCTTCTCAAATACCAACAAAGTCCTCCAAGAAAGGCAACATGAACATGCCTCTGAAGTTCAAAGGTGATACGAAAGACTCCAAGAGAATAGTTCGAAGGTGGATTCAATCAGTAGAGCGTTATCTAAAGAATCACCGCGACGAATTCTACAATAATATCGATACGATTATATGGGTCGATGGGCTCTTTGAAGATAAGGTACTAGCCAGATATGACAATGGCGAGGAAGACATGTCGATGTTTTTTCAGATGAATAACTTGTAGTTATTTACAAATACTATGGAAGAAAGGTTCATCGATAAGCAAGAGGATGAGAAGTCTCTACATAAAAGGAATGATCTGAAGTATCCTGAAAATATTGAGGACTACCTGAAAACGATGGAAACCCTTAACATCCGAGTATATCTTAGCGGAACATCCTATATCAATTCCCTTAAACAACAAATGCATGAGGACATTTTGGATCGTATGTCAACTACTGAAGGACCACCTGAAGACAATACAGCCTTCATCGAATTAATGAGGTGAGAGGGTATATCATATGAAGATTGGTTGGTAGAAAAGAATATGTCTCACCAGAACTGTTATAACTTCCAAGGCAAAAAGGAGAACATGTGGAAGAGAAATGAATAACAGAGGAAGAACAAGAACAATGGAAACAATCAAGAGAAAGACAAAGGTCTGATCACAAATAACTCTGAAATGGGAAGAAGGGTCCAAAGCCTATTCACAGTGATAAGGCGGAAGGCTATATGGATATTAATGAACGTCTGCTTAAAGCATGAGCAAAATACAATGAGGACAAGCGTGGTGGATACTCTGATCATAATCGATTTTTCTTCTATGAGAATCCCTTTAATATTTCGTCTAGAGAGAAGAACAAGAAACTCAAGGATAAGGATGAAGCTCCAAAGCAGGAAACTATAGTTTCCAGTTGGAAAGTCAGACCAAGGAGTGTGACTGATAGGATCACAGTGTCTGCAACTCATACACCCTTGAGTAGGTTGACAGAGATAGACTCTGACGGTATGAAAATTGATGGTTGAGAGATACTGAGTTTCTTCTGTCATTTCTTAGGTTAAGAATTGCGATCTTTCCTTTCGGGTATAGATATCCATAAATTGTTGTATCTTGTGTTCAGTTTGGATAAGCAATGACTTCTTTTCTATTGATAAAAGAATGCCGAAGGATGTGTTCAGTACTCAGAACATGCTGGACATATAGCATCCAAGTACAAATATATTATTATCACATCCCCTTCGAATCAACAACAACAAATCTACTATCCTTATGCTTACACCCTTATACTCTGTAGAAGTACAATCTGTTGCAGCTGGAGCTGTGTCGAAAGGCAGTTCATCATAGTTGTTATACGAAAAGAATGAAAATGGAAGGCCTTGGCTGAAACACCTTAACCTGAACCAAAGAAGACACAACAACTACCACCAGAACCAAGGACTAGTTCAAGACCCACAGTACGTATGTTCGCATTATTCAAGAACAAGAAGAATATCCCTGTGAGAGTTCTCTTAGATTGAAGATATTATACACCTATGATGATTAAGCCGGAGACCGAATCTAGTGGTGTTCTACTTGTAACTCGAATAAAATCAAATTCAGTCAAAACTTTCAACAGTGAGAATATAGAAGGTGTTGGTTGGCAGTATACCATTTCAGACACTCGGCAGTATGAAGGACATTATAATAAAGAAATATTCGAATTCGGACCTATAGAATTATCGACTGATATTATGTTACTTTATCTGTGAATTGTCAAGTATAGAATACTTCGAGGAGTCACCGAGGAAAGAGATATGCTCCAAATCACATTGAAATATTATCAACAGTACTGCACAGAGGCAACGTTTAGTACATTCCCGATTGAATATTAGGGAGATATCTTTATGTTTGGTCTGATCCACAATGAATCGGAGTTAATAGATCTATATATGTTAATACAGCAAAAAATATTGAAATCAATTGGGTTGAACAAATTCCATGGCAATATCGAGACTTCCAATCAGTTTATAATAGAAAAACTTCCAACACTCTACCACCACACCACTCATTTAATCATGCAATTGATACAAAAGAAGGAGAACAACCTCTATTGGATTCCATCTATGCACTCTCAGAGAAGGAGCTGTCAGTCCTTCAATATTATCTAAAAGCAATGCTCAATTCTGGACAAATTCATCCAAGGAAGTCACCTGCTGGAACACCCATTCTCTTCGTTCCAAAGCCTTGATGAAGGGGTATAAGACTATGTATGTATTACAGAGGACTTAACTACATAACGAATATGAACTTGTATCCTTTACCACTAATGAATGAACATATGATACGGTCCATTGCTCCATGATCTTTACAAAGATTGACTTCAAGGCTGATTAGAATCTTATTTTAATCAAGTCATGTCATGAATAGAAAACAGCATTTAGTATGAGATATGGACACTATGAGTATATCGTCATACCGTTTGGAGTGGCAAACACTCCTGCTTCATACTATGATATAATGAAAGAGATCCTGAGAGATCGAAGTGATCTTTGAGTAGTAGTTTAAATAGATGATATAATTAACTACACCAAGGACGAAGAAGAACATATATGATTGACAAAAGAAGTCCTTTGTAGGTTGCAAGAAAACAACTTGGGTATAGCTCTTGATAAGTGTAAATGGCATCAGAAACAAGTTGAGTTTCTCGGATACATCATATCAGGAGAAAGTGTCAGGATGGCAGAAGATAAGATTGATACCATTCTAAAGTGGAAAATACCAGGATCAATAAAGGATGTTCAGTCATTCCTAGGATTTGTCAATTTCTATCACCACTTTATTAAGGGCTTTTCTTGAGTTTGCAAACCTTTGACAGATCTAACAAAATAGACTGGTGAACAATTTAATTGAGATGCAAACCGACATTGTCTATAGGCTATCAATCTGATAAACAAGTATTTGACTGAGGTACCAATCCTTCATCACTTCGAGCCTGTATATCCTGTTGTGATTGAGATTGACATCAGCAATTTCACCTTGTACGCAGTTCTGTCCCATATTATCAATGGATGATTGTACCCTGTAGCATACCACTCTTGGAAGATGGACAAGGCAGAGATCAACTATGAGATGCACGACAAGGAGAGGTCAGCAATAGTATCTTCCTTTAAGGAGTTGAGATGTTACCTCGAAGATGCAGCCTATCTATTCAATGTATTTACCGCTCACAAGAATCTCGACTACTTGACCACCAGTAAGATCATGATCCTCAATTGGAGACAAGTCTATTGAAACATGGAAACTGGATATTTATGACTTCAGGATATTTTAGAGAACAGGTAGTACAAATGGGAAATCTGATACGTTATCTAGGAGTTAGGAATACCACCCTAAAAAGGGGGGATGTTGTGCTGAACAAAACAAAAATCAACCAATTTACCACATTCTAAGCCCTGGTCAGTTGGTAACTTCTAAAGGTGAAACAGTTTATATGACAGCGGTGACATTATGAAGATAACAGATTAAAATTTTACATGCAAAGTTGAAATATATTCCTGTAGTCAAGTTCAACTGGTGGTTATTGGAGGCAGTGGTATGTGCCGCAAACAATGATACTGCATGGGAGAAAAAATATGTCAGAGCAATAGAAGGCAGTCCATGTCCTGACTTCTTGTTTGACAACGAGGTTCTTTAGAATAAAGGCAGGCTGTAGATTGCAACCAATGTGTAGTTACGAAAACAGATGCTCGAAACGGAATATAATTGTCAGGTAGCTTGATATTTGAGACTGGACATGAGAATTGAACTGGTTTCCAGGAATGTCATTTGGCCAGAGATGGAGACATTCATCGAAGACTATGTCTCATCATGTGCTGAGTGTCAGAGGAACATGGTAGCTCCCCATACTCATTATTTACTTCTAAAACCACTTGAATAAATAGACCACCCATGGGATTGAATCTCCATAGACTTTGTGATCGATTTACCCTTATCAGATGACTTCTTATCAGTATGGATTATCGTTGACAGGTTTTCAATGATGGTACACTTCACTCCACTCAAAGATGGAGAGAAGAAAGCTACATCTCTGCTCAACATCCTCTTGAAATAAGTATGCAGATACCATGGTCAACCCTGAAACATAGTATAAGAGAGAGACAATAGGTTCATATCAGTGCTTTGTTTTCTATGTTTAAAGCTCTCAATATTCTGATGAAAATGTCATCGCCATTTCATACATAAACTGATTATCCAACAGAAAGAGTAAACCAAATGTTGGAATGCTAACTGTGGAATTACTGCAAGTACAAGCAGAATAACAGGTCAGGAATATTGCCAATAGCAGAGTATATCTACAACAACTCTCTTAATACTGCAACTGGAATATAATCTTTCTTTTCAAACTATAGATTCGTTTTTGAATGAATAAGCCCATTGAGGCGGAAGTAAAGAATCCGATATTGAGGACTTGGAACTATATCTATTGGTTGTCAAGCATGCACGATCTATGTCGAAAGGGACTAGAAAATGTACAAGAGTCAATTGAAAAGTACCATAATAAATGTGCTAATAAACTTCTGAAGCATTCGGTTAGAGATCTAGTTATGTTGACTCTGAAAATATTCAAAACCAGACATCAATCTAGAAAACTGGATGCAAAGGTATATAGTACTTTCAAAATTTTGAAAGTACTCCCTTCCACAGCAATCAAGCTTGAACTGCCTATGAAATGGAGTATCTACAATGCATTTCATGTTTCTCTCATTGAACCTTATTGATCAGCCACTGTCCCCATCAGACCTGTATCAGAACTCACTATAAATAGCAAAGAAAAAGAACTTTGTTACGACGTGGAGGGCTATGTGTTCAAAACAGATTATGAGGTAGAAGAGGTCAAGGGCAGTCAGTATAGCAAGGAACGAAAGAAGGTGCAGTACTTGGTTCAGTTGAAATGGTATCAAGATGAAGTATATTGGACAGAGAAATTCTAGGAGAACTTTGATGAGAAGAGATTATTGAAAGAATATCATAAGCGGAACCCTCAGATAGCTAAGGTTAAGAGGTTGAGCAAGTACCTTTTACCAATGAAGGGTTTGTAATGGCTAGCAAGACACCTAGATTATAGATTTATTTTGGGACACAATAAGTCATATTTTACCAGATCAAGAAGGAAAGGATGAACTTTGGTTTTGGGTACAAGAGATCATTTTGTCCAAAGCAACAAAGAGTACATCAATATAATCATTTAGAGATATACTCTTTAAGGAGGAAGGTAGTATTACACCTCACAGGATTATAAATTATCAGGTACCCTCGAAGCGAGATTACCTATAATCACCCAACAATAGCTAGATCAGGATGGTACAAGTACCATCCCTGCATGTTATCAAATCTCCAAATGATATCACTTGATTCAGTTATCACAACCAATAATATCTGATAAGCAGTTATGCAGTCAAGCAGGCCCCTGATAAGGAATGATGGGTAGTTAATGGATCGATACTCTGCCATCTGATGTTAGCAAAACTACTAAAGACAGCTGAAAGAATGTAGATACCTAAGGAACCTGAGTTTATATCATTGCTGACGAGGTCTTAGATGCCCCTCATGATCAAAAGAATATCATTTGTCTGCAGCATAAGAGGTGGAAAGGATATGATACTGTATTTGATCAGTTCTGACTATTATTGTCCTTCTCCAAATCTATCATGAATAGTACTATTCCATTACTTATGTTACGTTGATGATACTCGGATTGCCCAGGCAACGGTCACATAACTACAAGAGTTGCTCTACAAGCGAATGGAATTGTACTCCTCCTCCTGCTTGCCTTTCAAATCCTTCTCCTGTATTTTATCAGTTCCAACTATTGCCGTTCATCTCTGAATCGACTGTGAACAGTGCCATTGGATTGGTCGTGTAGAGTAGATTTATTCCGGTACTCCAAGTATCAGTCGCACAACTCCTTAACTTGTCCCACAAGTAAAATGAATGGTACTCGACCTGGTACTCCTGCCGATCCTCCTTCTCTTCTATTGGATTGATTCTGACTATTGCAGTTCTTCTGCAAATTGATCATGAATAGCGCTATTTGATTTGTCACTTTGAGTTGACAATGCTTGGGCACTCCAGGTATAAATTGCATAAATAATGTTGAACATAAAGCGGATTGATTTGTGGTGAATCGAACTGAACAGCAGTTCCATGCCGGTTCAATCCAATGTTCACTCAAACTGCAGGATTCGACTCAAACTTCAAACTGAACCTCACAACTTCGAATGAAAATAGGTAACTGAATTCTTGTCCAATATTCCCTATTCTGGTTTTCATCATGTAGCGCTAGCAGTTAGCTATATGATGAATAACAAATCGAGCCAATCAGAAAAGAACTCACTTAGTGATCATTGTTCGAACTTGTAAGCCGAAATGGTACGGTTTGAGGTGAATGGCTGGGTAATGAGCTGCTTGGCTCAGACCTAACCGGTTTGTCAATAGTATGAACTTCCGTCAGTTTGTTGCAAACACTACGCATAACTCTATGAGTTACTTCAAAAGCGAACAGAATAGTACCCCTTCTTATCTACCTCTGTCGCCTGTAATTGAACAGTTGTGGCTTGTCTAACAAATTGATCTAGGATAGGTATTCAAGCTGCTGAAGCAATATAGAAGGAGGTAACTGTATATAGATTAATATAAACTATTAAAACAAACTTATTGAATGTGTAAGGACGTACGTCCTCATATGGATGGACACGTATAGATACAGTTGGGAATGGGAATAAGTGATATATATATTATTTGTAAGGTAAGGTAGGTAAGTAAGTAAGAAAGATGATCACTAGCATGTCAAAAGCACTTTCGGTGGTAACTATATATGAAGGACACTTACCCTGCCTCAGCTGCCGAGTGTACTGATGATGCCCAGTATACCTGTAAGCCAAGTGTACATACGAGGCCAAGTGCACCTGGCAACACCATTATATCATCCCCCTCTTTATCTGCAGACCTCCTAAGCTGCATCATATATGTACATAAAGAAGAACAAGATTAGGTGCGTACGCCTTCGTATGTGTGTATAAGTCACAGCCCCGATCGGTCCCATCATGGCAGTCTTACAACATATCCGGTGCACAGGCAAATTCGCCTCCAGTGGTAGATAGTAAGGACTGTACCTGTGCCATTTATACCGAGTCGAAATCCATAAGATATCAAGAGAAGAAAGAGAAGAGAAGAGAAGAGAAGAGAAGAGAAGGAAACATCCAATTGACCCTGAATCCTCCACGTCCACCTTAGAATCAGAGCCACTTCAGCAGCAGATCTCATTCCAATCCCACTCCTTCAGCAGGCTTGCAAGTCCACAGTTCCGAATATCCAAGTGGACATCCAGTTTCTTCAAATCCAAGCAATTGATTCCCATAGTACCGACTCGGTGATGCTCGAATTGGTGATGTTATTGGCTTGCCTTGAGAGCGCAGACGGCCGATTCTGTTGCACTCGAATCTGCAGAACTTGACTTCCAACTAATCAACGAGTTTAAAGACAGCTCCTGGCCATCAATAGTTGTGGTTCGGATATGATTTCTCTCATTGACAGAATTTTGAGATCTCAGAGGTGGCCATTGTGGCTGGTAATACATCTCTGCAGCAGTCAACCAGCATGATTGTACGATTTACTTATCTTATTCATGGCTGCTCTTAAGAGCTGTAAGGATGTACGGTCCTGTATGGATGGATAGATGTAGATATGGTTGCACATGGAAGTTAGTCGTAAAGATATCAATTGTATAATAAGGTAGGTAAGATAAGCACTAGTTTGACAAAAGTACTTCGCGAGATGACTATATATGAAGGGTTCTTACTCGGTCTCGGCTGCCAAGTTCCCTTGTATGGCTAGTATACTTACGAGGCCAAGTATGCCTGCGAGTCAAGTGCACTTACAAGGTCCAAATGCACCTGACACCGCTATTAGAAGAGTACAAAATTTTGTATCATTTCTCCAATTCCGTGTCTCTGTACTGCCGTATATACAAGCTCACGGTAGATTTAATCGGCAATAGACTCCGCACACAGCATTGATCGTATGCATCTCACCAATTGGCTGAAGGTTGACTTGTATATTGTTTATCCGGACTCAACTTTCCGTTGTTGTCCCTCGATTGCATTCATCATTTATCGATATGTACTCATACATACTCGTTCCAGTTGCGTTATCTAACTCGTAAGTATACCATTATGTCATTCTTATAAAGTAATCAACTATGTTTCTGCTCCAGGTGGATCAAGGAGGCTATTCTCAGATTCGCATGTATTTGACTTCCGAATCAACAAAGGTAGTGGGTTGCCACATGCCGTGTCCTTCCGAATCTAGCAGTTGAGTGCAAACCCTAAGATCTAGCCTGATACTGTCAGTCACCACTATCTGCGATGATGTCGATCGGCGATCGTCATGGCTTCATTTGGTACTCTTGAACACAAAGGCCAATTGCAGAGAATATTAGTTCATTGATATATCTAATTCGTGAGCATTCCGTACAAGGTCATAGTTACAAAGTAATTTGATGCGTCTGTACTCTCGACTCTGAAGGTCCTAGGCAGTAGCCGTCTCATGTATCTGTTTAGGATAGCAGTCGATTCACATTCTACGTAGCTTGACATCTCGACTGCTGAAATAGCTAGCTCTCGGCTTCTTCTCATAGATGCATCAAGGATTATAGACGGTTGCAACTGATTGTACATTTGATTCGTTCGGTGAAGTCCAGTAGCATAGCCATTGACTTCTCATTCGCTTGCAGGCTTTTCGGTACACTTGCACTTGATCTTGTTGACTTACTTCATAGCCACTGACCTACTTCCTTATGTATGCATTCATTGTAGGCCTATAGGAATCCCTAGAGACTAACTCAGCAGTTTTAAGATCTCCAAAGTGATCGGACTCAGGATTTTGAAACAAACTTATGACTTTACCGGGGAGAACATCTCCACAGGGAGATATATTCTACCCTTATAGGTCAGAACTCCAGCGACGACACTCCATTGGCTCTTATCTTTGGCTTTGGCATTGGCTTTCTCCATTGAATTATCGACTAGCTTACTCAAGACGTCAACCGCCAATGGGTCAGCAGCCATAATCACCAAGAGCTATCCGAGAGGCTGCTCAAAGCCGATCTCATAATTGGGCCATCTTGACTGGCCATCGGCGGTATTGTTTGTACCTTCCAGGTACTCGATAGTGAAGTCGTGCTCCGATAAGATCTTATTGATGTCCAGCATACCTGCGAGCCAAGTGCACCCATGAGGTCAAGTGCACTTACGAGACCGAATCTACCTGCGAGCCAAGAACACTTATGAGACCAGGTGCACTTGATATCTGTGGCAGGATGGGTGCATTGTGGTGGTAATGGTGAGTAATTCAAGCATTTGCAGTGCGAAATTCGATTGATATAGCGGTTTCTCAGTTTCTGTAACGATTATTCCCCTCTTTTTAAGGTCAGTGCTCTTTCGACAACTAATTGTGGTGTCTATTGTCATCGTTTGACATTGATGTTTTGGTTGATAAGACGGTTTCGATTGCCATTGGGACTTTCATACTTCTGTATCTGCATTCAATTGCATGTCTTGAAGAATCTCTTATAAAGTAAGTTTTTCTTGAAGAAAAGGATAGACTTCAAATATAACCTTGTATCATCATATTGGCAGGTTGCACTCTGCACTCAAGGAATCTGTATTACACGGTTCTTCTGTGGTTCAATAAGTGACATCCGGTCAGCAGCCATTTCTCATTGCAGCAAACATGGTCAAGCATCTCCATGATCAATGGAAAGGGGTACCGATTCTTGATTGTAGTCGCGTTGAGAACTCAGTAGTCAACTTCAGAGTTTGAAGCCACCATCAGTGATGATGATCACTGAAAGAAACTATTGGCCAAATTTGTCTTGATGTAGACCTTTACAGTTCATAACTCAACCTCCGACATGTAATAGATACATCTATATGGTATCTTGAGCCCAGGGTCAATCCCATAGTCAATTGACTGGTATGGTAGCAGCTTCTGTGTCTTCGCCTTCCTGAAGACCTCTACAATTTCTGATACTTAGTAGGGCTATGGTTGATATGCTGTGTAGGTATTATTTCAGGCACGGAAGCTCAGCCGGCCCTGATACAATGGAACATGACCATGGTACGTCTCCTCCCTTCGTAACTTCAGGTTGGCAAGCCGATAGCAGTCATTCAAGTACCGTCAAAGTAACTCTTCTGCTGCAACTACCACCGCTGCTCCTGCTCATTCGACCAGCTCCAGAGGCTTCTCCCACTTGAATGGTACCTTCCATGAGGGCTCCCAACAACTCTGTGCAATTGACAAGTTGTATGAGGAATGCCTTGAGAATCTCGTCGCTAGCTATAAGACTCTCATATGTGGTGGCTCCAAGAAGATGTGTGTCTGAAATTTCACCCTCCACCTGTGTAGTGTCCGACATCACCTGGATGGCTATCAGGGGTATCACAGGCTCATTTTAGACTGCGGCCTTTAATCTGTTTTGTCCAGTAGAGGTCTGCAGGGCTAGACATTGACTGGATATCCAGTCAACCTGATATTCCTAGTCTTGAACCAACATCATATGCTATAAACACATCCAGCACCTCCAGTTGATCAATCGGAGTTAATTACTCAAATTATTGTACCAAGATGCTTGTGTTTGAACTCTCCTAAACAGACATCACCATCGGGGTAGAGATAAATGTTGGTTCTTGTGATAGCTCAAATCGCCAGAGCAGCATTGGAGCCATAAAGATTCTCAAATTACTGAACCGAGATACTCATCTTTCGACTCTCCTTGGCAGACATCACCAGCTGTATGAAGATCAATGCTGGTTCATGTAGTAGTGATAGTATGTGGCACCTGAACAGGCTCAGAAACACAAGGATACTCAATACGCTGCAGTCGATAAGAGTCAGAACATGCTATGTCTTGGAGTGCCAATCTTGTATAAGTACTTCGTGAATGATGTAAGACAAATCTGACACCTTCGCTCATCCATCTTGTAGAATCGCAACATTGAGTATCGGCTTTGATTCTGCCCATTGATAGTCTTTCACTGTAAGTGAACTTGCGTGCTTGTGTAATTATTCTCCATGAGTGTACTGTTTCTGTGCAATGTTGACGCTCATAGGTACAATTCAATAATTCCACTCAGTTCGGGGGAAGATATTGGTGGAGTGCACTTGATCGATCGTGTTTATCGTTGGTTTCTTCTTGTAAGGACGTACGTCCTCGTATGGGGGAATACGTGCAGATAAGATTGCAAACGGGAATAAGTAATATATATCAATTGTGAGATATGTAGGTAAGATAATCGCTAGCGTACCAAAAGCACTTCGTGAGGTGATTATATATGAAGGGCAGTTACCCAGTCTCGGCAGCCAAGTGTACTTGAGAAGGCCAAGTACGCTTGGGAGCCAAGTGCATCTGGCACCGCCATTACATCATCCCCCTCTTTATCAGCAGACCCTCTGGACTGCATCATATATACATGAAGAAAGAAAAGATAAGGTGTATATACCTTCGTACGTCTGCATACGTCCCGCAACCGATCGGTGCCATCACGGCGACCTCATGGCGGATCCGGTACACGGAAAAATCCACCTCCAGTGGTAGGTGGTTAAGCCCGTGCCGACGCCATTTATACCGGGCTGAGATCCATAAGAAATGAATAGAAGAAGAGAAGAGAAGGAAACATCCAATTGACCCTGAATTCTCCAAGTCCATCTCCGAATCCAAACAATTGATGTCCATAGTACTAGGTCGGTGGTGTTCGAATTGGTAAAAGCTATCGGCCGACTTGCGGGCGTTATTCGGCATCAATATCGTAGTTGACACGTAATATACCGGAAGAAGTCATCATTGCTCGACTTCCGACTAATCGATCGATAGATTGTATACGATTCCTTTCGTTCAAAGCGTTCGTGAATGTCATTTAAGGGGCAAGGCCATCACGGTCGGTATCGCATCGCTGCAGTGGTCAACTAGCATAATTGCATGATGTACTTATCTTGGTCATAGCCGTTGCTTTTCAGAGCCCTCAGATTTGTATGATTTCTCCAATTCCATGGCTGTACTTTCCTATATCCAAGCACATGGCAGACCTCATCAGTGATAGCCTCCACACTCGGTATTGATCATATGTGTCTCACCGGTTGGTTTCAGGTTGACTCGTATAACTGTTATCTGGATTCGACTTTCCGTTGTCATTCTGCTTCAGATTGTTTGCCTTGTATCGGCCTCGTTCGGCCCTCAATTGCAGTCATCATATGTCAACATGCATACGTCCATGCTTATTCGAATTGCGGTATCTAACTCGTAAGTGTGCCATAAGGTCATACTCACCAAGTAACCAAGTATGCTTCCGCTCCTGTGCATCAAGGCAGCCATTCTCCGATTCACATGCCTTCGACTTCCGAATCCACGAAAGTAGTGGGTTTGCACATGCCATGCCCTTCAGAGCCTAGCAGTAGGGTGCACACTCTAAAATCTAGCCTGATACGGTTAATCACCACTATCTGCGGCGATGGCAATTGATTATCGTCCTGGCTTCGTTTGGTGCTCTCAGAGATAAAGTCCAATTACAGAGCATATTTGTTCGTTGATATGTCTAATTCGTAAGCAGCCCTCGTACAAGGTCATAGTTACCATGTAATTCGGTGCGTTCATGCTCTCGGCTCAGAAGCTCCAACGCGGTAACCTTCTCATACGTCCATTAAGGATTGCAGTCGATTGCAGGTGATTGTGCATTCAATGCATTCGGTGGTACTTCCGATTCGGTGATGAAGACCAATTGCGTAGTTATTGACTTCTCATTCACTTGCAGGTTTCTCGATGTACTTGCACTTGATCTCATTGACTTCACAGCCGCTGATCTATCGTAGGCCAATAGAAATCCCTAGAAACTAACTCAGTAGTTTTAAGAGCTCCAAAGTGACCGGACTCAGGGTTGCCATGAAAAAGACTTATTACTTTACCACAGAGTGTATGGTCTGCAGGGACATATATTCTCCCCTTGTAGGTCAGAACTCCAGCGACCACACTCAAATTTGGTTCTCGTCTTCGCCTTCGGCTTCGGCTTCGACTGTGACTTCAGCTGTGGCCATTGAGTTATCGACTAGCTTACCAGAGACGTCGACCGCCAATGGGTCAGTAGCCTGGGCCATCTTAATCGCCGGTAGGAACGAGGTCATCGTAGGGTTCAACTGTCAGGATGGCCAAGAGCTATCAGACAGGCTTGTCATAGCCGATCTCATAATCGGGCCGTTTGACGGGCCATCCGCAGGGATTTTGTGCATACTAGGAGCGCGATAGTGAAGGCGTACGCGAGGTCAAGTGTACCTGCGAGTCAAGTGCACTTATGAAGCCAAGTGTGCTTACGTGACCAGGTGCACTTGATATCTGCAGGATGATGGGTTATCGTTCCAGCACTTCTGGTGTAGATTTTGTCATAGATGCGGTTTTTCGGATTTCGTAACGATCATTCCCCTCTTTTGAGGTCGGTACTCCGTTGACTACTAAATGCGGTGTCGATTATCGTCGATTCCCATCGATATATTAGTTGATAAGACAGTTTTGATTGCCGTTGGGGTTTTCGTGCTTCTGTATCTGCATTCAATTGCAAATTTCACAGAATCTCTTATAAAGTAAGTGTTTCTTAAAGAAAGAATAGGCTTAAACGTAACCTTGTATCGTCATATCGGCAAGTTGCACTCTGCACTCGAGATATCTGGATTCCGTGGCTCTCCTGTAGCTCACATCGGGGAAAATACCAAGTCGCGTTCTGGACGCCAGAACGTTTAGCACATATCAGACGCTTCAGATGAAACCTTTTGAGACTCATCGTAGAGTCACACTGCACGTGTGTATATACAACCCCTGGCATTGCGCTTGCACCTTCTGAGGCAGCATTCCTTACTGTTGCAGCTATACAGTGCACATAATTCTTACTGTCGCAGCCATGCAGTGTGCACACCTTTTAATCCACAACACTACTCATGTAACGCATGAGTGCAATGTACACCGTAACATAACGCAATGTTTATCGCATGCGACGTTTATACGATGCCCTAAATTGCATTCATATCTTGGGCGATGGATACAGTACAGTGACGTTACTGTTGACGATGTTTGATATGAAGCTCTAATATATACAGTTTCCCGTTCTACACGTCGCAGCCAGCATGACATATATCCTCTAAACTACTCTTACCTCGTGCAAAATGCCATGCTACACATCGCAGCCAGCATACAGTACATCATCTAAACTACTCTCTCCTCATTTCAAACGCCATGCTAAACGTCGCAGCCAGCTTGAAGCATATCCTCTAAACTATTCTCTCCATCACAGTCATCTACCGACTCCGACTCTATGTCCTCATCCTTGTCCTCCTCATTCTCGACATTATCATCATCCTCATCGTCCTCATACTCGACATTATCATCATCAAGCTGGAGACTACGATGTCGCTGAGCATGACTCCTGGCAGTGTGAATGTCATGATGCTCATTGTCGCTATCATTGTCGCTATCATTGTCGCTATCATTGTCGCTATCATTGTCGCTATCATTGTCGCCATCATTGTCACTATCATTGTCGCCATCGTCAATTCCATCCTCCGTATTGAAAGACAAATCTTTAGCAACGGGGATACGGATCGTAGCAAAGATCGGAGTCTCAATGTCCGGCTCCATCATCAGAGCTTCCATCGTGGTCTTGTTTAATACCACTCGATGAGGCTTGGCTATGGGTGGCATGTTATTGGCTCCTTTCTCATGTAGAATGAGGTTGTTGAGAGCCGCCCTTATGGACTTGATTACCTTCTGTCTCAATGGAGATAGGAGATCGTTCCAAATATTCATGAGATCAGTGTAACTCGCTGCAAAATGTTAGAGTGATTGCATGCATTGTGAAGGCCATACTTACCGCTGTCATTATCTCGATTGAAGTAGTACTCCCACTCGGGCCTGTTCCGCTAGATTTTGAAGTCATCGCTTTGTACCTTTGTTGGAGCTAAACCTCCATTTCTTTGCCACTCTGTCAGTACATGATGCAATGCCGTACATGTTAACACAATCAGTGCCGGGGGTATCTGTTCCCGAATCCATTCATGGAAGCCTTCTGAATGCCTGCCACGTTCGCGAATTCATTGGAAGAAATGTATATATAGAAATCGTGGAATCTCCTCCGCAAGAAAGTAGATAGCTCGTTTCTGGTGGTGTTAGCAATGCTACAAGTTGCAGACAGAACTCACATCAGGTTCATTCGTACGATCACATTGGCATACAATGAATGTAAAATCTGAAAGAATTCGGTCAATGTGTATGCGGCACTCATCATCTTCGAAACAGTATAAGTTGTATAGTCTCCCTACACACTCAGAGGCCTTCTTGATCATGTGCAATCTGACTGCATTGCAACTGTTTTTGATCTGATATACGTTAGTCAGTGCGAAAGCAATTCTGAGAGATACCTAACTATCTTGAGACACTCCTTCTGACGTTCCTGGAAGCTAATATGAACTCCTTCCTACCTGCATGCCTTCGGTCAGGAATACTCTACAGACTTTGTGTTGCATATGTTAGTTGGTATCTACCACTCTCAGAATTGTATAAGCTACCAGCAGAAACTCAGCTTCAGTTGGAAATGGTGTCTCGCTCAGCAGTTGCTTCTCCATCATGCGATATATTGTCTCCAGTACAGCAGTAACTCGAAGGTCACCTGGTGTAAAGAGACTTCGACTGCCATATCGTTTACTGCTGCCCGACAATGGTATCTTCGGCAGAGACGATGGGATGAGTTGTGAAGCCGATGATGATGGGTGTGGACTCTAGAGGTCACTAAGGTTTGTCACTGAACAAATAGCGATGTTGGAAATGACACTGAGTGCTGGCGACATCGAAATAGAGGTTTGATTCGGTGGGAGCAGAGACTGTATCAGGGGTGGATTAGGTGCGGTTACATTGGATGTAGATGCTAAGGGGACCTAGGTAGTCGAAATCAAACCTTCGATAGGTGAGGCTGTATCCTTCGTCCGCTTTCGCTTCTGCTTGTCAGACTGCAAAGTAAGTTTCCTCTTATGACCGTTAGCTGGTATTGGTGAGACAACTGCAGGAGTGGCTGGTACTGCTTTTGGAATTGAGGATGCGGCCTTGCGCAGTGGCTTTGTTGTTCAGATCATTTTCAGAAGGCAGGAAGGTCAGAAAGGCAGAAAGGCAGGAATGTCAGAAAGGCAGAAAAAGAGTGCAGTTGCGATGTAGACGAAGGATAATGCAGCGTAGAAAAGGACTGATACGTCACTGCGTATTGCACCTGAAAGGTTTTCATATAATGGGGCAGATTCACACGATTTCGTATTAGCTTGTCACAAAAGTGTCGCGTACGATTAGTCAATCAAATACCACTAATGCCAAGACAACTCAAACGAGACTAAAAACAACTCTGTAAAATGCAAAAACGACTCCACCCGACCCAAAGAAGACATGCAAAAACCCAATGTAATCCAACCCCCAAATGTCAATCTAACCACCAAACGCAAACTTGAATCTACATCTGTCAGTATGCTAGTCATTTGCAGCACTGTTGGACGTACCGAAAACCATCACTCAAATTGCTGACCCTATACTGGAGTCAAACGTGACGCCTCGAGCTGTGTGAAGCTCATATCGGTATTGACATCTTGGTACGTGCCAATTGCCACCGACTCCGACGACTCATCAACACCCATCGATACCGACGAAACGTCACATATTGTCTCCTGCTCCACCAAAACCTGTACCATTTGCGACCTTGCCTCCCACTATTCCTTTAACTCCACTGCCGCTCGCGATGTTTCCTCAACAATGTGTGCTGTCTCCGCCATTCGTGTAACTCTGACACTCATCGACTCCTCCAGCACAGACAATGACACATCTTGGGGAGAGGAATACTCGATGTGGTGAGTAGCAGTCACCTCCGGTTGTGTCATTACCGAGTCGTTTATTGCCGAGTCATTCATTGCAACGAATCTGAGTGCAGGTGTCAGACTCTCGGCCTGTTCAGAGGACCCAGGTGTTACCGGGGGAGACAATTGTAGTGGTGGTGGTGGTGGTGGTGGTGGAGTAGCTCTTGCAATCCTTGGAGGCGCAACAACAATTGCCTTCAGAACAGCCACAACGAGGAGAGGGTTGTAAGCTGTAACGGAAAAGAAGGTCACCACAGAGTCGTTGCTATTGAGTTGAGTCGCATTCCATGGCTGCAAAGAGATTTCGCGGGGTATGACTAGACACCCAAGAATGCAGCTGACATCTCTAGCAGGACATAGGCGACCCACAGCATGGTGTACGGCCTTTGCGGTGAGCTTCTCAACTCGTGTGAGATACCATCTATTCCCGGTGTGGTGAACGAGTATGTCGTCCTATCTGGCGTGGCTTTCAGGGCCGTTCATTTCAGGGTCGACGATGCAAATCCTGAAGGGATATATAGGTATTGAGCTCGTAGGGAGGGCATTGATGGAGATGTCATCAAGTTTGCGTTTCTTCTGGAGGGAAGAAGCAATGATTGTCGGTAACATTGCACGTTTGTTGGAGGGTGGCTGCAGCTTCACAGTTCCAGGATACCAGGTACCTTTCTTGACATCGTCTTTGCCACGCTTCAAGTTGTCGCAGTTGTCGCAGTTGTCAGAGTCGTTGGAGTCAGGGTCGGTATCGGTGTCGGTAGGTAAAGGTGGGTTTTCTTTGTGATATCGGTTCATCTGCACCCGAGTTTTATAGAAACAGTGTCGGAAAAATACCCGGAACCCACTTCACCATTCCATGTATCGTGGTTGAGTCGATGCCCGATGCTTCCACATCCCCTGAAACTGTGTACAGTGCCTTGTAGTGACTGGGTCCAAAAAAAGGATATCATACATCAAGTCAATCACGCCATCATCCTTGACACCGTGAATGGCATACATCCGAATATGACCCTGAATGTACTTGACCATAAAATGCTTCGCGAAACCATCGAGGTGGAGAGTGTCCTTAATCGCATCGGTTTTGGAGGGGATGAAAGGGATCTTTTTGAGTGGCATTGCAACGTTCTGAGCTGTAAATGAGGTGTATGAGGGGTCAGTTATGGTTAGGGTTAATGTGTCTGAAAACGATGAGGAGAGTGGTAAATGGGTAAAGATGGAGTAGATAGAGATGATGGAGAAGAATTGAAATGGAGGGAATGTACGGCAGTATATACACAGTGCAGAATGGACCATCAAGGTGCTTGGAATAGTGTGGAGTGGCTTGCAGAAGAGTTGAAACCGTTGGTGATATCAAAAACCATTGGTGATATCAAAAACCGTTGGTGATATCAAACATCATACTTGAAAAGGAGCTTTCCTAGGTGTAAGCTGTTATCGGCACTTCCCTTCTGGTCTGAAAGATGCACCTCATGTTTTATACGACTCTGAGAGTTATTTGAACCACTTCTTGAGCATGAGATATACTCGTCATGCGAATCCTAGGTCAAAGCATCGAAGTCTGTCAGTTTGGGTTCCTATCATATGGCAGTAACATCAAGTTCCAACATAATGATGAAGTGTACTGTCACAAACAGTCGGAACCTGCCATATGAAGTTCGAGAAGTGTCACTGGCATTTCTGGCAGTGCATAGGCCTCTCCAGGCACTACCAATAGACACTGGGCTGTGGTATCATGAACTCTGAACTCGTGTCTTGGCACACGAAATGAGTGATATCACATGTTTTAGTCTCTTTTCGCATCACCTGCCTGGCCAAACTTCAAAAAAGCAAGCAAACAAGCAAGTCCATGGACTTGCTTGTATTTACCTGGCCATAAGGGTCACATTAGACTCTGGGCGTAGCTACATCGTGATAAACTCTGTCTGCAGGATATTGCAGGGTGTTGGCATTTTATATACGGCTCTGTGAGTTTTATATGCCAGGCAGCTCAATTAACTGCTTGGCAATACTCATAACATTCTGTCAACTACATATACAGTCCTCAGTATTGTCCACACGATACGTACCAGGCCTCCCATCTGAACTCCGAATCGTTTCTGCCCTGTTTGCTTGAAACCTTACAAGTCTGACCTGTGGCTCTACAAACATATTGACAGCGACCATCCTCGATATCGCACCCAACTTCTGGAGGTGAAGACAGACTCGAAGCCCACTGAATACGTTCGAAATAACTCTCAGCGTTATGTCGACAATTCGCACAGTGGTTTCCATGCAAACCATGACCACGTTGACAATCCGGACACGTTTCCTCTGTTACAAACATCATCTTCTCCAGAACTATCTGAATTTGACTCAAATACAAAAAGGTTTTCCTATCCCGATGTGGAAGCCCCTGTTGCTTACATTCCGACCGACAATGAGTACAATGCTGAGCACAATTTTGAGCAGTACTTTTACAACCCCTTGCATCCATTCGAGAGTGAGGAGGTGTACAATTTCACCGAACTGGTCACATCGAAAGGTCTTCCTGCCAACGTCATCGACGACTTCCTGAAGAGCAACTGCGGCCTTACAGAGTGTGGGCGTGATTCTCTGAAATCGAATTACAACCTCTGCCAGAAAATCGATGCCATTGAAGACAGACTTGGCCATGACTCCTGGAAGAAAGCTACATTGCAGATGGCATAGAATGCGCAGCATCCGGATGCAATTGAGTTTTGACACTGTGATCTTATAGAGTGTGCAAAATGGCTACTCTGGCAGCCAGCATACGAGGAACATCTTAGGTACACTCCAAAACGATGCTTCAATAATGCTGGGTACCGTGTTTACAATGAGATGCATACTGGAGACTTGTGGTGGTGGGATAAGCAGGTAAGCTTCCTTCTTATACCCTTTACAATGCTCTATACCCTTTACATGCTCACAATTGTGTAGACAACACTACCAGTCGGTGATAGGTTGGTACCAATGATATTCATATCTGACAGCACCCACCTTACCAACTTCCCTGGCGACAAGAAGGCATGGCCGATATATATGACGATCGGCAATCTATCCGCAGCAGCACGGATGAAGCACACAATGCACAGTGTGTTGTTGGTCACCCTTTTGCCCATTCCAGTCAAGATGCACGATATCCCCTTCAAAAGAAGAAATGCTCAGAGGGAGCATAACCGAATGATCACTCAGAACGTACTGAAGCATGTATTGCAACCCTTACTCAATTCCGACTCAGAGAACTACACCTTCTATGCCCACTGTGCCAATGGCAACATCAGGTATTGTTATTCAACACTGGCTGCATAGATGGCCGATTACCCCAAGCACCGTGACCATCACAATATCAAGAATGGTGCATGCTACTGGTGTGAATGCCCATTGCAGGAAATGGGTAATCTACCCCGCCGCCGACATGAGCGACACAACCTCCGAGATCATAATATCTATCGTATACTGTCAGATTTAAATACACCCTCGAACATCGTCAATCTCAAATGCCACGATGTCAATCCAGGTTTCCACATCTTATGGTATCTCGATTACGTTACAAGCGATCTTTCCAAGCCGATCTACTCCACCTGATGCAAATTGGGATGTTGAAGTATCTCCTGACATGGCTTCACGAATTTCTCAAGCAACATAAGTGGCTTGACAAGTTCAATGATATTTGGCTCTCGGTGCCTGCAAACCTTGATATGACGAAGCCCAGATGTGCATATGAGGAGGTTTCGCATTGAAACAGAGGAGAAATCAAGACGATGACATGATTCCTTGTGGGTGTCGTACGCAATGCTCTGTGGGACCCAAGCCCCTCTCAGCCCAGTATTTTTGATCGTGAGGTTGAGTGCTCTCGCTCTCTTATTGAGTTCTATTTCTATTGCCAGTATGACTCTCACGATGATGAAATGCTGGATTTTATGGATAATACTCTACATTGCTTTTACGATTCGAAGGATGTGTTTCAACAATTCAGGGCTGGGAAATGACTGGCAGCAGAGGCCAAAGAGAGACGTACGGAATTGTGTGCCGAGCGGGATGCCGAGTTGAATTCCAAGGAAAACAAGAAGAAAACGGCGGCCTTTCAACAGTGGATTCGGGACGTCTGAAAATGTATTATCGATGCAGAAATGGCCGAATACATTGAAGAGGTTAGCGATTTCAACTTTCCCAACATACATCTTATGTCGCACTTCGAAGAGCAGATACAACAGTACGGTTTGCTTAAATAGTGGTCGACGGAGATCCGAAAAACTTCTTACTGGAAGCAGATTATGGACGGATTTAATGCCTCCAACAAGACGGGTGATTACTATACTCAGATAATCAACTACTACCTTCGGAGTGATACATTCACTGTCAGAAAGTCCAATCGCAACACATGGAACTGTAAATGAGCTGGTCCACAGTCGATGAAAGTGATGGCGGAAGTGACGGCGGAAGCAACCACTACCAGTAGACGTCGTTTATTGAGGTTCATATCTCCACAACAGCACAAAGGAAAATAGAAAGTCAAGGACTTTCAAGACCTCTTGAAAACAATCACTGACGATATCCTCCGAAATGGTCTGTACGATGCTACCCATCGTTTCTTTCACTCCAAGCAGGTAAATATCGATTCGGATGATCTCTTAAGTAGCGCTGCCGCAATTTACCATGGATTGGAGGTAGAATCACATAACATTCATGACAAGTGTATTATTCAGAAGCTCAGATGTTCTGGAGATAAACAATGGTATTCTGGGGCAGCCCACCATGACTGGGTATGGGTTCAAACTTTGCAACGTAAGGAGTCTCACAAGGCACCGCAGGGATGCGTACCATACCGTATACTTCATCTATTCAAGCTGCGAGTCGTCCATTCGCGCGGCATGAATACCTTTTCGCTAGCATACGTTTAAGTGACGAAGCCTGCCAACGGTGGAATCCGGAACGTGCGTCCCAGCTGGTCGGAGTAGTGAAATCATCTTCCGGAGGTTCATACGCAGTAATTAGTGAAGGAAATATTGTGGGTGCTGCTCACTTAATTCCAGAGGAGCCCATTTCGTCGAAGTCGGAGAATCAAGGATGGATAGTCAATAGTCATATAGACCTAGCGATCTGGAACGATATTTATTATATGCTGGAGGACAAGTTGAATACAGCGGTGAAGAGGGTATAAACGGTATTTAAAACTGTAAGGTGTTAGAACTGTATGGTGTTAGAACTGTAAATAGACAATATGCTGTGCATAGCATCGTCATTACAATAACCAGAGCAGAATTGCCACCGAGCACGAAGCACCGATAGGCAGACCATCAAGTTGCTTGAGTCCAGCTAAGATATGAACGCAAGCAAAGTTATGGTGTAATATGCTGTGCATAGCATCGTCATTGCAATGCCCAGTGCAGTATTGCCACCGAGCACCAAGTACCATCCAATTCACCGGCCAGACAAAGAACACGGAATATTAAGTGTCTCAAGGTGCTGTGCAGAGTGACATGCAACCATGTGAATACCTAGTGCCAGGAGTTGTTTTTGCAGTGCCTCACATTGTATCTAGTGTTGGCAACGAAGCGGACCGGTTCGTCACGGATCGAACCAGGGCGGGGTTCGACACAGATTCGATCCGAGATTTGGACGAAGTTCCGAGGTTTGTCCGAACCGGTTCGCGAACCATCTATCTTCGAACGATAATAGGTAATCGAGTTCTTGTCCGATCGGCTCGATTTTTAGCGCATCTTGTCGCGGGAGAGGTTAGCTACAAGATGCACTAAAAATCGAGC
>MU122091.1:2044430-2082642 GCA_014904905.1 Wilcoxina mikolae CBS 423.85
AGCCGAGAGCCAGCCCAGCACGACCGTCTCCAGCTAGCCCCAGCTCGATCGCGTCCAGCCAGTCGAGACCTAGCCCCGCTCTACCATCTCCACCCAGTCCAGCTCGACCGTGTCCTACCAGCCCCGGCCCGATTGCGTCCAGCCAGTCGAGAGCCAGCCAAGCTCAATCATCTCCAGCTACCCGAGAACCAGGCAAGATCCAGTCGAACTCGATCATCTCCAGCCAGATGAGAGCCAGCCAAGATCCAATCCAGCTCGACCGTCCCCAGCCAGCCCCGCTCGACCGTCTCCTGCCAGCTCCGACTCGATCGCGTCCAGCCAGTCGAGAGCCCGCCCAGCTCGACCGTCTCCAGCCAGCCCCAGCTCGATCGCGTCTAGCCAGTGAAGAGCCGCCCCACTCTACCATCTCCACCCAGTCCAGCTCAACTGTCTCCTGCCAGCTCCGGCTCAATCGCGTCCAGCCAGTCGAGTGCCAGCCAAGCTCGATCATCTCCCGCTAGCCTAGAGCCAGGTAAGATCCAGTCCAACTCGATCATCCCCAGCCAGCCGACAGCCAGCCGAGATCCAGTCCAGCTCGACCGTGTCCAGCCAGCTCCGCTCGACCGTCTCCAGCCAGATCCGGCTCGATCTCGTCCAGCCAGTGGAGAGCCCGCCCAGCTCGACCGTCTCCAGCCAGCCCCAGCTCGATCGCGTCTAGCCAGTCGAGAGCCGTCCCGCTATTCCATCTCCACCCAGTCCAGCTCGACCGTCTCCTGCCAGCCCCGGCTCGATCACGTCCAGCCAGTCGAGTGCCAGCCAAGCTCGATCATCTCCAGCTAGTCGAGAGTCAGGCAAGATCCAGTCCAACTCGATCATCTCCAGCCAGCCGAGAGCCAGCCGAGATCCTGTCCTGCTCGATCGTCTCTAGCCAGCCCCGCTCGACCGTCTCCAGCCAGACCCGGCTCGATCTCGTCCAGCCAGTCGAGAGCTCGCCCAGCTCGACCGTCTCCAGCCAGCCCAGCTCAACCGTTTCCTGCCAGCCCTGGCTCGATCGCATCCAGCAGGTCGAGAGCCAGCCCAGCTCGATTATCTCCAGCTAGCTGAGAGCCAGCCCGGCCCGATGGCGTCCAAGTGCTGTTCCAAGTGCATCCAAGATCTACCTTATTTTTTTGTATATAGTTAACAATAAATTTGTGAATCAATCAATTGACTACTGCCAGTTATGGCGACGATAAAGTCCATAGACCCTTGTATGACCATGAGAAAGCTTGTATGAGCTTGTATGAAACCGGTCGCATTGCGGCTTTCACAGAATCAGTGATACGAAGTAAACAGCAACACCGATAGAAGCACATACCGGCTCATATGAGCTTGAACGAGATCAATTTTGGCCGTTTGAAGCTCACCTCATCAATTTTGGGAACGAGATCAATTTTGGCCGTTTGAAGCTCACCTCATCAATTTTGGGAACGAGATCAATTTTGGCCGTTTGAAGCTCACCTCATCAATTTTGGGAACGAGATCAATTTTGGCCGTTCAAACCTCACCTCGGATCCATCACAAACTGCTTACCAACCGCCAAGGAGCATGGTTTGATTCGTGGCCATGTGGTTCGAACTATTGGCGGCTAGGGTTCGTTCAAATCGAACCCTCGTCGAATCTAACTTCGGTTTGATCCGACTCGGACTAGTCCGCTTCGTTGCCAACACTATACGTAGCCGGAAACACCACACTTAGGGCCAATTGACTTCAGAATCACCTCTGCTAATATCAATTAACTAAATTGAAAGGTATACATATCCTCATTTATCAATCTAGTGATAATACTCAGTGTAGATCTGAATAAAGATATTTCGTGTTTTCAGGGGTATCTATCCATCATGGCGAGTGAACCATCTCGTCGAGACTGATTGACATCTAAATCATTTGGGAATTGTCTCTACTACCGTGAATCAACTCAATAGGATGATTACTTATCTTGTATCAACAATCTAGCGATAGTTCTCGGTATAGGTCTGATGCGTCGAAAAACGAACGAAATCACGAAATCCCTTGAGCGAAACGTATCTGGTGACTGAAAAGCGATTATAGTGTGAGGATGTACGTCCTTGTATTGATGGATACGTATAGATATGATCGTAAACAGGAATAAGTGATAAAGATATCAATTGCAAGGTAAGGTAAGTAAGTAAGTAAGTACGATAATCACTAGCGTACCAAAAGCACTTCAGGTTGTGACTGTATATGAATGGTACTGATCCAGTCTTGGTTGCCAAGTATACTTACGAGGTCAAGTGTATCTGGTACTGCCATTACACAATGATTGTGATAAAAAAAGTAATAACTCTCAGTAGTGCAATGCTACCGCCAATACTGTAAATTGTTGTAATAACTATATGTATAGGTAGGGAGTATGATGATAGTTATTACCTATATATGGGCTAAGATTCGTTGGGTGTATTGGATATGTTGGAAGTGAATGTAGGTTCCAAATGCAATTTGGATTTATTCCTGATGTTATCTATCAAAATTTAGTTTTGAGCTCCCTAAGTATATCCAGATAGACATAAAGGTTATATATTATGAATGAATACAAACATAATATTTGAACAGATTCTACAGATAGATACATGAAGACATTCTTTTGCATACTGAAACCTGAATCATATAAGGCAGATTCTTCATTGGGATTACAATGCAATTCCATATGTGCCAACTGTAGTACAGAAGCTGAAAGGTTTTTGTACTGAAATCAATACTATATTAGATCTCACTTGATAGAACATATTATCTAGAGAATGGCTTCAAATACTTGTTGCATGGAGATTCAAATGTTTCAATGATATTATCATTTTTGTTGACATTAGTAGATTCTTGCTAAACTGGATAGGCTGAACTATATATACTTTAGAACTGCAGTACAACTGGTTACAAATCTTCAAGGAGATATAGAAGTTATAGATGTCATCTAATTACAGGTATTAAGAATTTCCATGAACTCAATTGGGAAATATATTATCATTTGTTTCTTTGACCAAATCGTTATATAGATTTATGATGCCTTGTGATTGAAATTTCGATAAGATTGGCAAGTCCACTTCAATATGTATTAATCTACAATTACTCAGATTAGTTATCACCTCAGTGATACATCCTGGTATATCACTTATCTACTTACTGTTTCAAAAGAAATGACTTGAAATCTCTGTAATAAGCAATAAAGGATGGTTATTAGAATTTAGTCTTCAAATCTCTGACCAGTTATAGTATATAGAAGCTGAAAGGTAATAGTTAGATTGATATTTGTACTATGGTTACAGGCTAATAAGATCTATAATGATTATTCATATGAGGATGTCAGACATTGAACTAATTGTCAATAGAAAGTATATTATTTGTGTGGAGAATATCAGATGAAATGAATATAATTAGTTCAGACAATAGCAGTCCAGAATAGCAATTTCAGGAAAGATACTATTTGTCTATATTAAAGTACTAATCAGAAATATTTAAACGATATAGCAAATGGTAGATGTAGAGAAATAAGGAGAAGTATATTAGTACAAAGGTGGTTAGATAGAAGAACTCTTAGAAAATATGTAGCTAGAAATATTTGTTAGAGTAATGGGAAAGAGATATAAAGACTTCTGCATTTTATGAGAATAGAAAACCAATCTGCTTGGTACAGAATACAACAATCAACAATATATGATTGGAAAGCTTCTCCTCTTGTCTTGACTTTGCAAATGACCTTCACAGCTTAAGAAAACTACATAATCTCTATTAGAAGTATATTACCAAGAGAGTATATGTAATTCTTGAACTGGTAAATCTCAAGTAATACTTTAAGTATTGCGAGAAAAAAACTTTGCATATACTCAGAGAAGAATACCAACATATTTAAAGTGTCTATTTACCATTCAACAGAATATGTTCAGTACTGTAGCTCCTGTAATATATTGGAACAAACCATGTAATGTTTGGAGACAATATAGGTCTTCAGAACTGTAGATATTTTCGATTTATACCTGCTCGACTAGAAGATTGTATCACATTATTTATATACTATTTATGAGTCTATATTGTATATCTACATCTATAATGCAGTATTATGGACAGATACAATATTTCTAGTAGTCACAACAATATATTCACACATATCAGTAACACAAAATATTATGTCTCAGATGACAACAAATAGAATTTACTATATACATCATTCATATAATATTCAAAATAGTAATCACCTCTGATATATAAAACATATATTGGTTTCCATCGTTATTTTAATATGTAAATGAATAAAATAGTTAAATCTCTCATTCCAAATATAAATTTAACTCTGTCTGCAACCTTTCAGCCACAACCTGCTTGCATAAATATTCTAAACTATTTTCTCCATGCCTATATCCTTTCAATTCACAATCCAAAGGAATTTTCTTCTCCTCCTCCTCTATCTCCCCTCTCTCCCTTCCATCTATACCTGATTCTTGTACTTTTTCTGTTTGTGATTCTTATATTGGTCCTGTTTCAGATTCTCCTGATATCAATGTTATTGAGCATACTTTCTGATACTGCAAATATTATCCTTTTAGTGGTCAGTACCACAGTCAGTATTCTTGCTGATATCTTCAATACTATCTATACCTTTGGAATGTATATATTATAACTTTGAAATGTTATAGATTGTGATCAATTGCTTAGGAATCTTTGGCTGCTGAAGTTGTAAATTAACTACTAATATCTTACTTATATCACTTGATATGGTTGGAGTACTATATATTCATATCACATATCGGATAAAGTTGTAAAGAATGACATGTATGGAGTCAGTTACCATCTCTCAATACCAATCAGGTACAATACTCAATGAACTTATTAATTGCATATATATTTCTACAGAATATACATACAATTTTATAAATCTAATTGGGTATAAATATACTTGCTACCATCATTATTTCAGTTCAGGTGATACTTCTATCCTGATATACAGTCACCGTTCAAAAGTGTTGGTAAAGCCGATATCGAGAGCCATTTTTGTTACACTGTGAGTTCTGCAGCTATCGACAAGCAGTAAAAAATAGCATGCTATTTCTATCATAGTCAAAGAGTATTTTCCCAAGATGACAACCCATACCAGTAGCTTTAGGGTCCCCAGAGACTCAGACTTCATGCTCCCTGGCTGCATTTATTCAACAACCAAATAAATGTTTCTGATGAAAACCGGTATAGCTACCCCTTTCTGGACAGTATCCAATGCGATCCTGAAAGTTATAGAATTTTTGCATAAGAACTGGTGGAGTTCTGATGCATTTGTATTGACATTGCAGAACAACTTACCAAAAGGGCTAGTTTGCATACAAATTGGGCGACAATGAGTGATCTAAATGACCACATTTTTCCGGCGCTTCTTGTGGAACCATCGCAGAGTCAATAAATTCAAGAATTAATATATAGTAAATTTGGCATACAGAAAAACCCTGATAAATTTTTCATTACCTTTAGATCATTGATTGTGGTTAAGAAGCCTCTGCAAAACTGGTGTTTTCGCTTTATTTTGGTGGGGAAAGCCAAGATCACCAAGACTTTTGACCCATGACTGTATTATTGTTGCTCATACAATATAAATTGACATTTGAATTTATTCTGTTATATTTGAAGGCAGATATTCAACAATTCAATATTATAATAATTGATCTAGAATGGTTAGATGGGTAATATAATATACAGAACAACTTTAACAATGATATCACCTGAGGATATATCTTAGTAATATTATAACTTTTGAAATATATTAGTAAAATAAATATTAAACTGATTAATTTTAGAAACCTTGAAAAACAAGTGAAAATATATATATTTCAACTGTATTTTTGCTTATAATTCACTTCTATTACCTTTTATGAACTCGAAAGTATCCTTTTGGATTGTTGCAAATCAACATCAAAATATTGAACAGTTAGTTAAGACTTAAACCAAAATATTTTGAATCTCTTTCAGACTGGAATAGTACTTCAGATGACTGTGGACAAGCTCTTCCTAGCTTTAAAGGGAATTGTATAAAACAGAATATTTCAAGTACTTGTAAAGTCTCTCTAAGACTTGAAAAAGATAAAATTACAATTCTCTAATAATATCACTTGTGATTTCTATCTTCAAATTCTTTTATTTAATTATTGGAGTCCATTTTCCATTATATAAGGTGTACTATATATATAGAAAATCTCATATCATATTCATTATTAATATCAAGAGTGAAATAAAATATTTTAGCTCTATTTAACTTGTCAAATATATTGAAATTTAATTGTTCAGATTATAATATAGTTAAGATTATAATATTTCTTATATAATTGATTTTTGATTGCTTCAATTGTAATTTCAGAAACTATATTTTACTGTAATAAATCAGATTAATAAAGAGTCATATTGCTAAATGAAGCTGTCAGTATATTCGCAATAATATACTATATTATTATATCATTTGTGACTGATATATTATCATAATTGATTGGAATCAAAAAGATCTAATCATGAATTAAAAGTTTTTATAATATTGACTTGTTCTATAGATATCAAATAGAATATCTGTGTTGTTAAGCCTGTTTAATATCAATCAATATTCTAATAATATTGAAATTTCATTTAGATCTCTCTCTATATCGAACAAACTATGTATTAAATTTTGAACTAATTGACTCTTTTGTAATTCTGAAATACTACTTTTCATCAGAATGACATATTTAATTGTTAAACAAATATGGTCAGTAAGTATGAAGCCTAAGTCTCTTAAGACTTTGAAGCTAATAATATTGATTGTTATTATGCAAAATTTGTTTTTGACTATGATAGAGATGGTCAACCATATTTTGCTGCTTGTAACTAGCTGTAGATCTCACAGTATAGTCTATATAGCTCCAAATATTACCTTCAACTATACATTTAAATTATTGCTGTATATTGGCTCAGGTAAATCTACAATATATTAGAATAATTTGATTTTCACTTTAGAAGTTTTTAGGAGTATCTATAACTTTGAATAATCTATCTGAAATCTCCAGAAGTCTTCTGGAATAAATTTCAAATAATGTTTGAAAAATGTAAATTGTTCTAAATAAGTTTAAACGTTGTTTATAACTGAAAAAGAATTTACTAAAAAGAAAGATTTATATTTTACTAATATAAGAGTATTCTATATTTAGTACCCATTTTAAATATCTAGTTATATCTATATATTCTGATTTATCAAAATTTACAAATCTTTTCTAATTTCAGATACCCTTTGCAATAAAACATTGTCAAGATTCTAATACATTGGTTATATATATTACTATTATTGAAAATTCAATTTGGAGTACTGATATATATATCACAATTTGATTAGATAACAGTTTTTAAAATACTGGTAATCCAAATTCATTTAAAGTATGCATACTATAATCAGTAAATTGTAACAATGACAAATTGTATACTTACAATAATAATAAACCTAATTTTATTTTGATAGAGTGTTCAGAAATAATATTAAACAATTTCAATTCATAAGTAGATACTTTCATACAAGAGAAGTAGACACTTAATATAGGTTCATAGTATTTAAATTATGATGTTCAAAGCAATAAATATACAAGAAGACTTGAATTGATGGACTATGACTAATTATGAATTGTGTTGGCAACAAAGCGGATCGGTTCATCGTTGATCGAATCAAGGCTGAGTTTGACACAGATTCGATTTGAGATATGGACGACATTCCGAGGTTTGTCCAAACTGGTTCGCGAACTATCTATCTTAGAATGACAATCGGTAACCGAGTTCTTGTCCGATCGGCTCGATATGTAGCGCATCTTGTAGCGACAGATGTTAGCTACAAGATGCACTACAAATCGAGCCGACCAGACAAGAACACGTTTATTGATTTTTGTTCGCAGATATAGGCTGAAATAGTAGGGTTTGGAGCGAAAGGCTTGGCAAGGATCTGGTTCGTGCAGACCAAATCAGCTCGTCAATGGTACGAATCCTGGGCGGTTCATTACCAACACTAATTATGAATCTACTTCAAACAAAATTAACTTTATTGTTTGCAATATATTCAGAGTATAATATAAGCTCCTGACTGAATAGCAAGAAATTACTGATTATAAGAGATTTATTCAATCTTTGTTTTCACTCAATACATAGAAATAAAGCACTTTCTATATATTTGAAATAAGTTTAGGTGAATTTTCAACTGAGTTTTAAATATTAAAATTTCGAAAATTACATTCTAGATTTCAGATTTTGAAGATATCACTTTCTCCCTTACTTTAAATTTAGAACAATAATAATTTAGAAAAAAGGAAAGAAATTTCACAGAGTTGAATTAAAATATATGATAACTTCATATTTTGTAGTACTTGATCTCCTTTCCATCATATCTAATAAATACATAGAGTACATCTTACAGGCCATGAAAACACTTAACTTACAGAATATAATAATCTTCTATGTGTGCAAAATTTATTTGAACATAGTTAATCTATAGCTGAAGGAAATCAAACAAATAGTTACTGCGGAAATAGATTCAGTTCTAAATTTTAGCTTTCTAAACTCCAAATGTTCTAAATCACTATGGGAAGTCCTCCAAATTCCAATAGTCTATGAAAATATTCATGTTAAACTTCTTGTCTTTTAAACTTTTGGTCTTGCCTGAGCGCAGAGAATCTTATGCCACCGTAGGAAGAGATGTCAGTCGTGGGTTAGGGTTTGATTGTGGCCAAATCTTGAAAATGCTAGTGTTGTCGAAAAGTTTCTGCCGACCATCCTTCATGTCCTTGTCCACATTTGGAGTTTTTCTTCATTTCATCTTCTGCAACTGTAAATTCACGACATCCATTTCCGCTCCATTCTGCGATCTTGCGTTTTGACCACCATTCGACCTCATTGTCCAGAAAATGCTCCGGGCGACTAGTCGCAGGATTTCCCAATCTGTGTTGCTCCGGCGCCCCCGTCCCCCTTCCCCGGAACTCCTCTTTCTCCCTTTTCTCTACCCTCCTGTCTCTCGCAATCTACGATGGTTGCGAAGCTCCTTGAGTGTAAGCTCAATTGAGCCTTCACCAAATCCTCCACGGCCTCGCCGAACATATTCTACCACAACCTGTCATGTTGCAATGCCAGACACACTTGTCGGCATAGATGGAGGCTATAACCCAGGTTCAAACCCCGTGGGGTTGAAAGGCCGAGACATCACTTCGGTGGAAGGCCCGTCGCTCCTAATCGTTGACACACCTCGACTGCGTGATTCGGTCAAGAAAAAGGCACGCATTATCGGAGGTATCTCGGAGGACAAACATGAGGTGCTGGCAACATTCGAGGCTTGCATCAGAGTGGGGCGAATTGCTAGGGCACAACTGATGCTCAACACCATTACAAATTTACTCGATATTACTTCCCCGCTTTTGGTTGGAGCTCATAACACGTTTCTAAAGGCATTATTGAACAGAGCATTGGCTGAAAACAGTCAAGATAGCTTACGTGTGTTTTATACTTGGTATGAAGATACGATGAAACGGGAGTTAAATATTTCTGGGGATGCCACAACTATGGGGTTATTGATGGAGGGATGTTTTGCTGTTGCGGAAAAACGACATGGTACTCGGTACATTCAACAGTATTTCAGCCAATGGAAAGAACAGGGTAGAGATATCAACGAAGTGTTCGCGTTATCAATATTGTCAGATGAACATGTCATTGCGGTCGCCAAGGTACATATCTACATCTGCCTTGGTTTTGAACCATCTTATTGATTTGTCACAGATCTGTGGTTTGAAACCAGATGATATGAGCGAAAAATATAAAAACCTTTACCTTGAAGAAGCTGTCGAACCTGCTATTACTAAAGTTGCCAACGTGCAATCGTCTGATGTTAAGGGATCGAGTCTGGCTGCGATTAAACAGTCTCTGGCGTCATTGACCGATCCCGACGCAATGCCAAGCCGTCATTCTTTTGGACAAGATGATGTGACATTCCAGATTGAGAGGCAGAAACATTTGGAAATGGATGCTATGAAAAGTGCCCACGAACGATGGAAAAAGGATCACGAACAACTTGTCGAGAGAGGAATTGCTCCGTTGCGCAATAGTGTCAACACCCTGTTGTGGAGCTGGCATCAAGCCTTGGTTCCATTGATCAAACAAGAGCTACAACGAGTCGCCGAGGCGGAAGAAAACCCAGGCTACCCCAGTGCCCCCGACCGATGTCTGTACGGCCCATTTCTGCGACTCATGACACCTGAAAAGGTGGCAGCGGTTGTCATCCTAGAGATAATACGTATGCAGAATTCACAGCTAAATGGAGAAGGCACAAAGTCTTCGCACGCGGTAATGGCTATTGGAAAAATCCTTGAGCAGGAGTACTATGCCCAAGAGCTGGCCAAGCGCAAGAACCGTGATATCTTCGGTTCCCTGGAAAAGGAGGAACTGGGGGAGCTTTTCAACAATATGGCCATGTTCCGTGCTGTAATCAAAAAGGCAAGGCAAAAAATGTTGGAAAACCCACAACAAACGGTAGATTTGATGCTTGAATGGCCTGGGTCTGTCAAAGCAAAACTAGGCGCCGTTTTAATATCGATGTTACTTCATTGCGCCAAAATCTCCATCACCAAATTGCTGCCTAACGGCGAGAGGTCAATTCAGCATCACCCTGCCATTCAACACGCTTATAATTATGTTAAGGGACGACGGCTCGGAGTTCTTAAACTTCATCCAGATGTTGTGCAGAAACTCGGCAGCCAGCCTCTCCGTGGGAGTTCAATGGGTCGTAATCTCCCAATGCTCGTTCCCCCACTGCCTTGGTTAGCTTGGAACGAGGGCGGTTATTACTACACTCGCAGTCGAGTGGTCAGAACAAAGGCTAGTAAGGAACAGGACATTTATGTTCAAACTGCGTCCAACCGTGGCGATTTGGATCAACTGTTCCAAGGGTTAGATGTTTTGGGCCAAACCGCATGGAAGATTAATAAAAGAGTTTTCGATGTTGTGTTACATGTGTGGAATGAAGGCGAAGAGTTTGCTGATATCCCACCACGGGACACAGGACTGGATATTCCCCCCGAGCCTGCACCCAATGAAAATCCTCGAGTACGTATGGAGTGGGTGAAGGAAGTTCGTCGTATAAAGGTTCTTGAAAAGAATAATCACTCGCAGAGATGTAACATAAATCTGAAGTTAGAGATCGCACGAGCTGTAAGTGGACAATTACCTTGGTGTCGTGCGTTTCTGCTTACAATTAGTCTCACAGTTCCTGTTTGAGAAGTTCTACTTCCCACACAACGTTGACTTTCGTGGACGAGCTTACCCAATCCCCCCCAATCTCAATCACATCGGGGACGACTTGTCTCGAGGCTTGCTCATGTTTGATGAAGGGAAAGAATTGGGAGAAAATGGTCTTAGGTGGTTGAAGATACACTGTGCCAACTTAGCTGGATACGACAAGGCTAGTTTTACAGATCGAGTTAAATTCGTTGACGAGAACCTCGAAGATGTTATTGACAGCGCTGAAAATCCTCTCGGAGTATGTTTCTTCGCCTCAAACTGCACGTGTTGTGCTGATGTTCACAGGGTCGTCGATGGTGGCTGAAAGCTGAAGACCCCTGGCAATGCCTTGCGGCATGTATCTCCATTACAGGAGCATTGAAATTGCCCGATCCGACGAAATATAAATGCCACACCATCGTCGCCCAGGATGGTACCTGCAATGGACTCCAGCATTACGCTGCTCTTGGTGGCGACTTAGAGGGTGCGAAGCAGGTTAACTTAGAACCAAGCGACAAACCACAAGATGTTTATACTGGTGTAGCTGAGCTTGTCAAGGCTCAAGTCAAGAAAGACGCCGATGCAGGAAATTCAGTTGCGATACTTCTTTTGGGTCACATCACCAGAAAAGTCGTGAAGCAATCTGTTATGACCAATGTCTACGGAGTGACATTCATAGGGGCGCGTGCGCAGATTCAAAAACAGCTCGAGGACAATCCGGCAATTCCTCGTCAGGAAGTGGTTCGTTGCGCTGGATATTTGGCACGACTTGTTTTTGATGGTATAAAGAGTGTGTTTACCGGAGCTACCAAAATCCAGCATTGGTTGGCGTTGACGGCTCGGATGATATCTCGTTCGGTTAGCCCGGCACAATATGGTGATCTGAAGGACCATCACAACGGAGTACTTCAAGATTCCAAAAATTCCCACATACGTCGGAAAGGAAAAGTAGAATTCATGACTTCCGTGGTATGGACTACGCCGCTGAGGATGGCTGTTGTGCAACCATATAGACAGGAGAGCAGTGTCATTGTACAAACAAACCTGCAGAAAATTTACATTTCGGATCCTTCCGCCATCGACCAAGTCAACTCAAAGAAACAGATGACGGCATTCCCACCCAACTTTATCCATTCACTCGATGCTACACATATGCTTCTTAGCGCAAGGAAATGTGCCGAGATTGGGATTACCTTTGCTGCCGTGCACGACTCTTTCTGGACACATCCTAGTGATGTCGATAAGTTGAATCGTATATTGCGTGAGGCCTTCATCGAACTGCATTCCGTCAATATAATGGAGAAGTTGAAAGATGAGTTTGAAACTAGATATAAAGGATACAAGTATCTGGTGTCCATACCAAGACACGCACCACAGGCCAAGCTCATCAAAGCAGCTCGAAAACAGTACGCAATGGAAATTCTTGAAAAGTCTGGTCTTACCGTAGTGGAGGATCTGGAATGGGAACTCGAACGGGACAGACTTTTAGCATCGGAGGATCCACAGGAACGACAAAAGGGAGAAAAGATGATCACGCCGTCTGTCATTCTGCATAGGGCTGGGGGTGCTAGAGTAGTTGAAGTTCAAGAGCCACTGGGGGCTGAGCTCGGGGAAGTTCCGTCTTCCGCCGCAGTTGAGAGGGCCATGGCACAGCAAGATGTATTTGACGATGGCGATGATGATTCTGCAATGGACAAGTCCAGTACAATTGAAGCAATGATAGCAGATGGAGAGGAAGCACACATGGAGCTGGATAACTTCGACGAGGACCGAGAAGCCCAAGAAACGGAAAAGATGTTGCCACCCACTACAACGAGGGAGACGCTTGCCACAGGGATTCATGTCTGGGTACCATTGGAATTTCCCCCTCTTCCACCGAAAGTATGAAATTAGGGACACCCTGTATTCTACTAGACCAGACGCTAATAAAGTTGGATAGGGCGACTTTGAGGTGGAACGGTTGAAGAATAGCCAATACTTCTTCTCCTGAATTCGACAGTGTCAATGCAAGTCCAAATTCCTGTTAATCCTAACTTGGTGTGACATTGTGGTGCTCTGTATTTTTAGTGGTGTTCTTTGTTTGAGCGAGGTTGTGTATATATGATGATATATATCGCGTCACAATGGTTTGTATTATATCTTGGACTTGCTAAAGTGTCGAGGATGAGAAGATAATCAAGTCGAGCACTCCCAGAAGTGTATCCAAATTATAGTCTATGTATGGTAAGCAGGAAATTGATTGTATTGCTCGGAGTGAAATGAAATTTTTCATATATACAAGCACCGGAGGCGGCTTCGCCGCCTTGCCATGAAATTTACATCATGGAATACACAATATGTTCTAATCGATTATACACCATATGTAAATAGTAGTCTCGGGTCCGCGTAAAAATACGTTTGGGCCGAAACTAGGGTTTTTAGGAGTGTTGTGGGACGGAGGGTGATTCAGGCGCTAAGGGCTACTTAGTGTAGTTTTAGCGTAACGCTAAAGATATAGTGCCAATTTATCCCTGCAAGCCACAAACGTTTTCAGGGTTATGGTTCAAGACTTCTACGAAGGATATCTACATTGTACTCAAGTAAATAAAGAATAGAAATTAATTATCTATTTGACTTTGTATACTCACATCTCTACTTGGAATTGTGAAGATGATTGTGTATTGGTAGCAGGAATATCTTTTGCAGACTTTTTCAATTGAAACTCTCTTAGCTTATCTAGAGTAAAAATACAGATAGAACCAAAATGATCAATCCATATTATGATTGAAGTAGATATACAAATACTACATATGGTAGGAACAGGAATATTTGAAGCTTTAACAACTTCTGGATGGATTTGTTGGTATCAATTACAGAATGGAATTGAAATCAACAACATATTTTAAATTTCTATTTTGATAGTGAACTGCTAATGATAATGGGTAAAAATTGTAATTATTGTTATTGTTTCCAAGAAGTAGATATGGATATTGCAGTGGAAGTGGCAATAAATATGGCAGATGATTGTTTATTACACTTGACAAGTTTATACATCATCAGGTATCCTCAAAATGGAATCACTTATGATGACATGATGATAACTGAATTGGGATGGTACTTGGAATGGTACAAGTACCATCTCTACAAATCATCATATATCCACAATATATCACTCAATTCGGGTATCACAATCAACAGAATCAGCTGAGCTGTTATGCAGTCAACCACACCACTGATAAGAAATAAAGGATGGTTACTGGATCAATACTCTGTCAGCTCATACCACTGGAAATAAGAAACCAGCTGAAAGGATGTGGATACGAAAGCATCTGAGTTTATATCATAGCTGCCAAGACTGTTTATAACTACGCATATGTAGATTGCTTACAATAATATTCCTTACGATCCAAAGGATACCATTCACCTGGAGGCTAGAAGATCAAAAGGATACAATAGGTTCAGGTCGTAGAAGTCAGAACGACTGATATCAGTAGCGACTCTATTCATCTGAGGAGGAGATCATAGAAGAAGGAAATGGAAGGTTTGGAAGTAAAGTGAAGGCCGAATTGTCTAAGAAAGGATAATGGTATGATGGATGATTAGATAGAGACACTAAAGAGAATAGTATAGTTAGAAGTAATAGTTAAAGTGAGAAGACAGAGGTATAAAGACCTCTGGAATCTCAGAAGGTAGAAGGGCCAGGGTCTTAACAAGGAGAACAAGCCTTAACAATATACGAATTGGAAAGCTAAACAGTTTTGTTTTGAATCTTAGTGACTTTAACATCCTAAGTGAATATTCATAAAGTTCCATTCCAAGCAAATCCTGTAAGCAATAAGGATACTACTTGTTCTGGTAAACCAGAAGTTATAATCTCGGTGTTACATTGTTGAAAATATGATTTAGCAGAAATAGATATTGAGAAAGGTTGAAAAACTGATACACCTCTGAGTTAATCATATCTGATTGGTATAGTATCATATGAACCTACTGGAGCAAATGATAAACAAATATCTACAGTTCTCAAGTAAATTGCTTGTTGCTCATAACCTCTTTCTACAGTGAATATTCATCATAGAAAAATTATAAGTAATATATTTGAATCCTATATTAACTGTTGAAGAATTCATTATATCTTCATATATTTTACAACCTTGTGATATGTATTTCAGCAGATCTGCAGGACAATTTGAGCTTTACCTGGGAAGAGTAATGGTGGTGAGAGGTGCGCTTGGCCTTGTAAGTGTACTTGGCCTCACAGGTATACTTGATCTCATAGGTGCACTTGCCTGCCGAGCCCGGGCAAGTACCCTTTATATATAGTCACCTCACAAAGTACTTTTGGTACACTAGTGATTATCGTACCTATATACTACTTACTATATTACTTATTCCTGTTTGCAACTGTATTTACACATATCCATCCATACGAGGACGTACATCCTTACACTATAATCGTTTTTCAGTCACCACATATGTTTCGCTCATGGAGTTTTGTGATTATCCCATTCAACGTATCAGGCCTATATCGAGAATTATCGTGAGATTGGCGATACAAGATAAGTAATCATCCAATTGAGTTGATTGATGGTAGTAGGAAATATTTCGAGATGATTTAGATGACAATTGGTCTCGAAGAGATCTGTCACCTGCCATGATATGTATGCCAAAGAACTAGAAATGTCTCAATTCACCACCTACAACGAGTATCATCACTAGAACGTTGAATGAGGATCAGAATACCTATCAATAAAGTCAGTTGACCGCTACAGTGATGATTGTGAAGTCAATTGGCTCCGAGTATGGTATCACCTACTCTACATGACAATTTTGAACAGGTCACAACACCTCATGTTATCGAAATCTACAAACATCATAACTTCATAAGTATTGCTATATCGAGTCAATTGACTACTGCACAGACCATTCCGAGGCGATTTAGGGGCAAACGATTTGAAGAGAAGCATTACTGACCGCGATCGTTATATGTTTACACATATACTCTCATGTCCTATAAGTGTCGAAGATGATAAGTAAACCGAAATTAAGTTAATTGACGATAGCAGAAAAGATTCCATGGTGATTTCGAGATTAATTGGATGCCAATCGTTCTCGAGATACGCGTCACCAGCCCTTATGACCACTCCTGAGAAGTCCGCAAAACACATTAAATGGGATCCACAGCATATGAATGGAAGTTCAAGACGAATCAGAGAGGATTTGGAGGCCAATTGATCCCGAAGAAACGTATCACTACTCGGAACCAATACAGATAATGATCGCTACCAGTTAATTCCAAAACAATTAGGATGTCAATCGGCTCTGATACATTCATGACCGTCCTGATAGCCAAACCACTGAGACGTTCTTGAAATATATTTGGCAAAAGCATTCTCATACGATACGTACGAACGATCGATGGCAACCTATTGAGCAGCTCGAAGTGCTAGCGAAGCCTTCATTGATATGCGCTATACACGTCGATTCATCGTCACCAACTATAATCACGTTCGATCAAGTACACTTGACGATTACCTTCCTCCGATCTGAGTGGAAGCTCTGAAGCACACTCAACGATTACATTGCTACGATCTGAGCAGAACCTCTGATCAGCATCTACAAGTGACAGGATTGTACAGACTAAATACACTTACAAAGAATGATTACATGAGCATGGAAGTTCACATGCAGAGAAAGATACCGATGGGCAGACTTCAAGGCCCTGATAGTAGAGCTGCAGTCGCAGATCATGAAACAGCTCAGAGTCGGAAGATTAAACCAGAATATTGTAAAGTGTATCAAGCAGATCAAAGCCGATACTCCATTGTGCGATTCTACAAGACGGATGAGAAAGAGGTCAAATTCGTCTGACATCGTTCAAGAAATACTTATACGAAATCGACAGAGTGAGATACAGTGTGATCGGACTCCAATCAACTACAGTGTGACGAGTATCTTTATGGCTCCGAGGCTGTACAGGCGACTCGGGCTACCGCTACTACATGAACTTGCATTCATCTCCACCCAGACCTTGATGGGCAGGTGGTGATGTCTGTGAAGGAGAGTCGAAAGACGAGCATCTCAGTTCAGTATTTTGAGCACTTAACTCCGGTTGACGAACTGGAGGTGCTGGTCATATCTATGGTATACGACCTCGCTCTACACTTACCTTATTCAAGGCTAGATACCCTGAAATCAACTGGATATCCTGTCGACTTCTAGCCCTGTGGACCCCTATCCGAGAAAACAGATTAAACCCTATGGATTCAAATGAGTCTGTGGGGCCGATGGCCATCTAGGTGACGTCGGACACTCCACAGGCAGAGGGTAGAGTTCCAGACATACATCTGCTAGGAGCGGCCGCATTTGAGAGTCTTATTGCTAGCGACGAGATTCTTGAATCATTCCTGAGACGACCTGACGATTGCACAGTGTTGATGGAAGCAAGCATGAAAGGCACCACGCAAGTGGGAAAAGCCCCTGGAGCTGGATGAGTGAGCAGAAATAGCAGCAGAAGTTGCGGCAGAAGTGTTACCAACAATGCAGCACTTGAATAACTGTTACCAGCTTGCCAAGTGATGAAGGGAGGAGGCATGCCATGATTATAGTTCATTGTGATAGGTTGGCTGGTATTGCTACTCCTGGGAATTCCTGCCCTCAATCAGAAGATTGAAAACAGATAGCTAACGAATATAGATAGAGTTGCGCCTGAAATGGTACCTACAGACGATAGCGGTCATAACCCCCCTAAGTATCAGGAATTTGTGCAGATCTTTAGTACGGCCAGAACAGATATGTTGCCACCACACCGCTCAATTCACCATACGATTGACCCCAGATACAGACTGCCCTATAGACGTAACTATTACCAGTCGGAGATTGAGTCAAGAACTCTAAAGGTCTACATCTAGACCAACCTGGCCAATAATTTTATTCAACGGTCATTATCACCGGTGGCGGCACCAATATCATTTGCAAAGAAGAAGGATGGAAGCTTGAAACTCTGAAGTTGACTACTGAGTTCCCAATGCGAGCACAATCAGGAATCGATACAGCAGCACGAAACTCCGATGGAAACCGAAACCGTCTTATCAACCAGAAAATCTATGGGAATTGATGAGAATTGACACCGCATTTGGTGATCGACAGAGTACCAACCTCAAAAGTGGGAAATGATATTTCCGAAATCTGAAGAACCGCTACTACAACAAAATCTGCTTGAGAAGTTCTGAAACGATAACATATCATTGTACAGATATCGAGTGTACCTGGCTTTGTAAGTTCACTTGGCCTCGTAAGCACGCTTGGCTCGCAGGTACACTTAGCATTCCACAGCAAGCCCAACCCATGGCCCGTTGAGATGGTCTGATTATGAGATTGGCTACAAGAAGTCTGTTGGATGGCTCTTGACAATCATGACAGTTGAACCCTACAATGACCTCCTTCCTACCAGCGATTAAGAAGGCCTAGGCTACTGGCCTATTGGCAGTCGACATCTGAGATAAGCTAGTCGATAACCCAATGGCCACAGTTAATGTGAAAGCCACAGCTGAAGCCGAAGATGAGAGCCAATGGAGCATCGTTGCTGGAGTTCTGACCTATGAGGGGAGGATATATATCCCTGCGGACCATGCTCTCGGCAGTAAAGTGATAAGTTTCTTTCATAACAACCCTGAGTCCGATCACTTTGGACCTATCACAACTGCTGAGTTGGTCTCTCGGAATTTCTATTGGCCTACAATGGATGCGTACATAAGGAAGTACGTCAGCGACTACAAAGTAAGTCAACGAGATCAAGTGCAAGTTCACCGAGAAGCCTGGGAGTGAACGAGAAGCCAATGGCTACGTTACTGGTGTTTATCACCGAATCGAAAGCATCACCGAAGACATTGAATGCACAAATACCTGCAACCAATGATCAATGGAGTCAACTGCACCCAGTTCTCTCGGTAGAGAGCCGGCCAAATCAGCAGTTGAGATGTCAAGCTGCACAAATGTGAACTGGTTACAATCCTTAATGGATGTATGTAAGGACGTATGTCCTCGTATAGATGGATACGTATAAGTACGGTTGCAAACAGGAGTAAGTAATAAAGATATCAATTGTAAGGCAATGTAGATAAGATAATCGCTAGTGTATCCAAAGCACTTTGCAAGGCGATTATGTATGAAGGGCGCTGACCTGGCCTCGGCTACAAAGTACACTTATGAGGCCAAGTGCACTTACAAGGCCAAGTATACTTGCAAGCCAAGTGTACTTACGAGGTCAAGTGCACCTGGTACCACCATTACCTCATCCCACTCTTTATCCGTAGACGTCCTGGACTGCATCATATATATACATAAAGAACAAGAGTAGGTATGTGTGCCATCGTAGGTCTGGATAAGTTCCACGACAGATCGGTACTATAATGGAGGCCTTATGGTGGATCTGGTGTATGGGGAAACTCCACCTCCAGTAGTGATGGTAAAACCTGTACCGATGCCATTTATATCGGGCCGAGATCCATAAGAAATGAAGGGAAGAAAGAAGAGAAGGAAATGTCCAATTGACCCTGAATCTTCCAAGTCCATCTCTGAACCGTCCAATTGACCCTTGACCCTCCAAGACCACTCATGAACCGTCCATAGTGGTGACATCGATTCTGGCCGTGGCTTCATTGGATGCTCACGATGGAACTCATTGACTAGTTCTTGAGCATTTTCAACATTCTCTGCCGGCTCCCAGCTCATGCGTAGGTAGTTGTAACCGGCCCAATGAATGAGGATGTTGATTTTCTAGTAGCGTCACTTGGAATTGAGAATCTGATCGATCTCGCACTCATCCGTATCATCGACAGTCATCCGTTTCAGGTTTGGTGGTGGCTGGCTGATGGCCAGCGGCGAGTACTTATTACGCAGAGATACGTGGAATACGTTGTGTATGCGTATGGTCTTTGGCAAGTCTAATCTGTAAGGGTTCTTATTGATGACTTTACTCACCGTATACAGCCCACTACGCTTGTAATCCAGCTTCTTGGACGTTCTCGTCATCTTGATATTCCGAGGTGAGTATTAGACCTTATTTCTGACCTTGAATGTCATTTCTTTGCCGCCATCGTACTTCGTCTGGCAGGCTTGTATATCCGATAAGTCCTTTCAGAGGGTACGGTGTGTATAATGGCGGTACCAGGTGCACTTGGCTCTCAAATGTACTTGGCCCTTGTAAGTGCACTTCGCTCCCAAGAGTACTTTGCCCTCGTAAGTGCAATTGGCTGCCAAGGCCAGGTATGTGTCCTTTATATATAATCACCTTGCGAAGTGCTTTTGGTATGCTAGCGATAATCTTACCTACATACAACTCTACCATATTCATTTATCCACGTTTGAAATCATATCTACTCTTATACTCTGATACGAGGCCGTACACAGACGTACGCCCTTATACTATTATCTGGTTTTAATAATTGGATACATTTCGCTCATGGGATTTCATGAATCACCCCTTTTCAACACCTCGTGACACATTTGAACAAGAAATCATACGGATTTGGGAGCTACCAATTGCAGAAGCAGAAAGTCTTGATAAGTATATCCAATTGAGGCTGATGGTAGCAGAGATGATTCCGAGTTGATTCCGGACGCCAATTGGCCAGAGACGTATTAGTGACCAAGTCAGTCGAGGTTGATCACCACTCCACAAATAGGCTACCAATCCCGAGAGCTACGAGTTCGGATAAGTTACCATCCACTTGAGTCAATTGACGATTACAGGAATGATTCCAGTGTCTAAGTGACCCCGAGAGACACGTCACCAGCAATGCCAAAATCGGTTGTACAGCAGAGATTCTTCGAACCTCATCTGACGAGAGCAATCACATACGAACTATCAAGACGAGTCAGATACTATCGACAGCAGTCAATCGAGTATGAAGTACTGGCGAATCTATAATTGACGACACCCCTGAACCCGTCAATTGGTCGAACATCATACCCAATGCGATGTCGACAACGATACACAAGTCGAAAAGGCTTCAATTGTACGAAGTATAAACAAGTACATTCGTTGAACGAAGTACACCTATGGAGAATCAGCATTTCGCCAGCGCATTTACAAATGATCAAGGCCTACAAAGCCGAGAAGGCTGAATGCTACAAGATTATGTGATTACCCTTCTACAAAACACAATTGAGTTATCTACGTAACGAATGCTATTAGGAGTGTTCAGTTGCAGGTACAGAAGTCATTTGAGGTCGTAAACGGCCTCACGAGATTACATGATTATATACAATTCGAACTAGCCACAGAGGCAGACGGAAGCTACGGCTCTATGGTAACGACTCCGAATGAGTTACCTAGGCAGTTATGATTATGATCATCATTCGTCTATAGACGGACAAAGTTTAAGATAGTGGAGCAGTGGTCGCAGACTATGTTACAACTCCGAATGAGAAGTATAAATCCCGAAGGTTCTAAAGTGGGTAGTGGGTACGATTCGAGATTACTATTATAAATTGTCACGATTAGCACCTGATTGGACAACCGAATTGGATCGTTGTGAGGAGAGGAAGCCATCAGTGCCAAATGTATTTAATTTTATCAAATAAGTCAACGAAACCATATCACCAAACGAGTGAATTCAGATATGTGCGCCTATACGATGGCATACGAAGCGGATTACTAGGAATACGATGGAGTTGATTTGATTTTAATTTGTAGTCGGGAATCTGAGGATCCATGTGGCTATTGGAGGAGGAACCGTCTGGGGACTCCCAGGAGACCAGCGGATTCCGCATGTATTTAACCTGCGAGGAGGTTCAATTGATACTCGTCGTATCTCCAGGTAGGAATGGATGTTTGGTTGTCAGACAGTCCCAATCGGGTGAGACAAGTACGTGATTTGCTGAGACTTATTCGTACAAATTGTGGCAGCCACAGTGGATGCACTGTGTGAGCTGGTAATTGGGTTGCCTTGGGTCAAGTTCAGGAATCCTGACATCGACTTGCAATGCATTCGATGTTTGGCTCTTTGAATCCCAGGGTCAGCGGAAGTGGTGGAAGTGGACCAGGCAGACTGACCGGAATGCCCCAGGAATGTACCAGGATCTATGGCTAGGGAGGAGACGTGTTCTGAAGGAGGCTGTACTCCATATATATATATACAAATACTTGGTGCTACTTCTTTAGATGATCTATTGTCCAGGGGAGGTCATCGATGGACATTCTCCCTAAGTGTGGGGGGTTTATACAGCGCTTCTGGGAGCAACCATGGAAGGCATCAGTGATGGTCAGTAAGATAGGTCCCAGGCTCGGGATGGGCGAGCAGGGAGCAGCGACAGTAGTTGCGGCATAAGAGTTACACAGTGATGGTGCTTGAATGACTGCTACCAGCTCACCGAGTCAAAGAAAGGAGTACTGGACAGTGCGGGTTCCCATTGAGGATAACCCGTTAATGATAAGGCCTCCTAGATTCCGCATCTACCGCTCTATCTTTTGAACATACAATTGGTAACACATATATGGAGCAGTTATGGAGTCATACAAATCCATACGGATGACAGAGAGAAGTTTCACATGATAAGAATCGCTATCGATTATTCCGATTACCAGCAAAAGCGACGAAAAAGTACTTGAAATGCTGAATCCACCGATGGTGCTGCGGAGGCTTTACAAGCCACATACAACTAAAGAATTTGTTACTGCAATATTTCCCAACAGACTGGCGAGTGGTGACTGCAATAGTCACCATAGTATAATAAGGCATTCTTTTCGGTGGTTATGATTGTATGAGCCCAATACTCTGCAACGATCTGTGGGGCAGAAGTGCTGCCGTATGGTGGCACAGAGTGGTATTCCCGAAATAGCATAGAATAAGATCGCATGCATATGAGCCGGATCGTGGATTTGGACTTGAAGATCCTATGCCATATGGATGGATCGATAAGTGAATATTTTTATCATGGACGTTATGTCAATAGATGTATTACAGGAGTGCGATAAGAGGTGGCGGTTGTATCGAAGGGAACCTTAACTACATAGAGGTCAGTAAAGACAACCTTTATGGAGCTTACAGAACTACAGGAGAAGCCACAAAATGTGGACCGTACGAGTGCAAATTTGCACATTCCGGAAATGAATATCTGGAGACAGATGTTCATGACCAGAAATGGCTGAATATGGATGATAATAAGTCTATTCAATTACATGGCTAGGTTACATTTGGAACTCTTCTCTTTTTTAAGAAAGCTTTATTTTAGATGACAAGCTACAAGACTAGCAATTAAGTACAGATATGCACATATGCAAATTTAGAACGTACCGATGAAATGATCAGAATCAAGACCTCACCTATGAACTAGAGGTATTAGGATCGACACGAGAATCGATACGAGAATCAGCATCGGGATTGGATTAATTGCCTGTGCTTGGACCACTAAAAGGGGGATAACCGTACCAGATATTCAGAAACGACCTCTAGTGGAAATGATTACGGTACAGGAAGTACTGGCATGAAGCACCTTTACGTTGATGTACACCAAAGAAGTAAATTATTACGATGCCGTGGATTTATCAAGGAAGCGAAGCTTACTGGTAGGGCTACGGATGGGGCTTCCGGTATACAGTCGAGATGGCTACTGGATCAAAGATATTATACATATTGGAGTTATCATGAAACGAAGTTCAGAGTGGTTCTCAAGGGTAACAGTATTTGGATCATTTACAACGATCAAAGGAATAGCATAAAGAATGACTGAGAGTCTGCAATGCCATCTATCGAGATGTCAATATCGAGCAGAGAATTCTACGAGACCATGGCAGTCAGCCTGGAGGAGACACACTGGACTCTCCGAGAAAGTATAAGCCTGTCAGATGAATTACGCCGACAGCAAAGAGATGTTCGAGGTCAGAGATATGGATCATTAGGATAGCACGGAATGTACATATTATCGGATTTGCATCTCATCGGATTGTGCGGCATAATGGGAGTGCACCAATGTCCGATTAAGAGGACGGGAGCAGAAGCTCCATGTTACATGTACAAAGCTGCAATACAGGCTTCTGAGAGTACAAACGTCGTGAGAATACGTTGGAATAGGATTTAACTTACTCTCCTGATTAAATATACGAGACTGCTGCGATGCGGGCTTTCAGGAGTCTTCAATAGCGTAATTGCTCCGAATTACATGGTAACTATAACCTTGTACAGAAGGCTTACGAATTAGATATATCAACGATCGAATATGCTCTGCAATTGGCCTTTATCTCTGAGAGCACCAAATGAAGCCATGACGATAATCAATTGACATCGCTGCAGATAGTGGTCATTAACCGTATCGGGCTAGAATTAATGTGTGTCCCCTATAACTAGGCTTGGAAGGGCTTAGCATGTGAAAACCCACTACTTTTGTGGATTGGGAAGTCGATGGCATGAAGAATAGCTGCCTTGATGTACCTGCAGCAGAAGCATACGTGATTACCTGTGAGTACGACCTTATAACATACTTACGAGTTAGATACCGCAACTCAAACGGGTATGACAAATACATGTCCATATATGACTGAAATCAAGGGCCAAACGAGGCCGACACAAGACAACCACCACTGGATCTGGAGCAGAATGGCAATGCAAAGTCGAACCATGATAATCGATATACGAGTCAACCTGGAACCAATCAGTGAGATGCACATGATCAATGCGGAGAGCAAAGGCTATCACAGATGAGGTCTGCCATATGCTTCGATGTACGAAAGCACAGAGACATGGAATTGGAGAAATCATATGAATCTGAGAGCTCTCAAGAGCAGCAGCTATAATCAAGATAAGTACATCATGCAATTATACTAGTTGACTGCTGCAGCAATACGATACTGGCCGCGATTACCTTGCCCCTCAGATGGCATTCACGAACGCGTTCAACGAAAGAAACCGTATACGAACAATCGATCGATTAGTCGGAAGTTGAGACTTCATTCGTCATATCTCATGTCGACTATGATATCTCGATACCGAATGACATCCGCAAGTCAGCCAATGGCATTACCGATTCGAGCACCATCGAGATAGCACTGTGGAGATCAATTGCTTGGATTCAGAGAAACTGGAAGTCCACTTGGACATTCGGAACCACAGACTTGCAAACCTGCTGGAGCAGCTTCGATTGGAGGTGGACTTGGAGGATTCAGGGACAACTGGATATTTCCTTATTAATTTCTACTTCTATTCTTCTCTTCTTATGGATTTCAGTCTGGTACAAATGACATCGGTACGGCTTTTACCACCTACCACTGGAGGCGTATTTCTCCATGCACTGAATCCGCCATGAGGTCACCGCGAATCCACCCATCGGTTGTGGGACTTATGTAGATATTCGAAGGCGTACCCACCTAACTCTGTCTTTCTTTATGTATATATATGTTGTAGTCCAGGAGGTCTGCTGATAAAGAGGGGGATGATGTAATAGTGGTGCCAGGTATACTTGGCTCCCAACTATACTTGGCCCTCGCAAGTACACTTGGCTGCCGAGGCCGGGTAAGCACCCTTCATACATAATCACCTCACGAAGTGCTTTTGGTATGCTAGCGATAATCTTACCTACATACAACTCTATTATATTCATATATCCACGTTTGCAACTGTATCTACTCTTATACTCTGATACGAGGCTGTACACAGATGTACATCCTTACAGTGTATTTCCTCGAGGACAGTTGCCATGGAGTCTGCTTGGGCTTCCGACTTCAACCATGCTAAGTCCTTGGATGCCTTGATTTACATCGTCGGGTGGTAGGTATAGTTGGCCCAAAAGAGGATTATCCTTATCGAAGCATGCACCATATTGTTGTGGGCAAATTCTGCTAATCGTAGGAGCTCCACTCAGTTATCCTACTCATAGTTGCAGAAGGCTCGGAGATACTGCTCTATCGTCTGGTTCGGCCGCGCCATCTGGCTGTCAGTCTGCGGATAAAATGTGGTTAACAGTCGGTGATCCATACTCATGTGATTGCAGACCATCGTCCAGAATCGGCTCATGAACTGAGTGCCCTGATCGGAGATGATGTTGTCTGGAACACTGCAATTGCAGATCACATACTCAAAGGATAGTCTGGCCAGCTCTGGTGAGTCGATATCCTTTCTATAGGGCAGGTAGATCACTATTTTTGTCAGTCAGTCAACGATGACTAGGAATACCATATATCTGGATGCAGCCGATTCTGGCAAGTCTGTGACGATGTCCATAGTGATGCCTTCTCAGGATCGTGATGGTGGTGGCAGTGGCATGTTGACTCGGTGGTGGGCATGACTTGGGGCCTTGATTCGGTGATATACTTCATAGGTACTGATGTACTTCCTCATGTACACATCCATTGCGGGCCAAAGAAAATCTCTAGAGACTAGCTCAGCAGTTTCAAGAGCTTCGAAGTGACCAGACTCAGAGTTGTCATGAAAGCAACTTATTACTTAGCCGTGGAGAATATCATCTGCAGGCAAATATATCCTCCCCACACAGGTCAGAGCTCCAGCAATGATATTACATTGGTTCTCATCTTCGGCTTCGGCTTCGGCCTCAGTTTCAACTTCAACTGTAGCAATTGGATTATCAACTAGCTTATCCGAGGCGTCGACCACCAATGGATCAGTAGCCTGGGCCTTCTTAATCGCCAGTAGGAGGTCATTATAGAGTTCAACTGTCAGGGTCGCTAAGAGCCATCTGACTGGCCCCTCATTGCCGATCTTATTATCGAGCCATCCCGACAGGCGGTCAGTGGAGTGTTTGACACCTTCCAAGTATTCGATACTGAGGTCGTATGCTGAGAGAATATATGACCACCTAGTTTGTCGCTGTGAGAGCACTTTCGAAGTTTGGAAATACTTAAGGCTCTTATAGTCACACCGCATCAGAACTTTGTGATGTGCACCCTCCTGATAGTGTTGCCATTACTTGAAGGTCTAGAAGATAGCAAGGAGTTCCCGATCGTATGTGTTGTAATTCTCACCAGCCGGAAAGCATTTTCGACAGTAAACATTTACTTGCCAAAGGGTTCCGAAGCCATCACACTGGTTCAGGATGCCTGCAAATGCAAAGCCACTTGTATCCATCTGGAGGATGATCTGCTTGGCAGGGTCAAGGTGCAGCAAAATCGATGCTGCGGTGAAGGCCTTTTTGAGTTTCGAGAAAGCCAGCTCGGCTTCTCAAGTCCATTCTCATTTCAAGCTGATCGGATGTGATCAATATGATAGTTTTGGCTTACTGCTCTTACTCTGCCCATTGGATTTTAGTAATTCCATGTACGGGAGGGTCACCTTAGCATATTTCCAGATGAATTTCCAGTAGAAGTTCATGAACTCGAGAAGGACTTGGACGTTCCATATCGACTTTGGAGTTGGACAATCCTCAATCGTCACGATTCAATCTGTTTCCATGCTGACACCATCGGCAGTGATAATGAAGCCGAGGAAGCCGATCTCCTAGACCCCAAATTGGTACTTCTCTGCCTTGCAATAGAGGCCGAACTACTGCGGTCATTGTAGTACCTTCTACACATACCCATCATGCTTCTTCTCGTCAGTGGAGTAGATCAGGATGTCATCAAGATAACACAGGGCAAAGTTGGCAATGCAAGACCGCAGGTAATTACCGTTATAAGACAGAAAAGTAGCCGGTGCATTCTTCAGACCGAATGGCATGACCACGTACTTGAACTGACCGTATCGGGTTCGGAAAGCCGTCTGGTACTCGTCACCTTGCTTAATGCTAATAAGGATATAGGCTTCGCCAAGGTCAAGTTTCGTAATGATTCTGACACTGCGAAAATAATCAAGCATCACCGATATCAATGGGAGAGGGTACCGATTCTTAACCATCGCCTTATTCAGTGCGTGGTAGTCCACACAAAGTCTTAATCCTCCGTTCTTCATTTTGGCAAAAAGCATCGGTCTCGCAGCCGGCGATGATGACTGCTGGATAAACCCATTTGCTAGGTTCGTCTCAATGTAAGCCTTTAGAGTCTTTACCTCGACCTCTGACAGGTTATATATGCGCCCATATGGTAACTTAAAACTTGGCTCTATATCAATCGCATGGTCAATTGATAGGTACGGTGACAGTATCCTTGCATTGACATTGCTAAAGACCTCCACGAATTCCTGATACTTGGTGGGGATATGGCCACCCTCATCTGTTGGTACCATTGCAGGCGCCGAATCTCTATCTGTACTCGTTAGCTGTGTGTTTTCAACTTTGTCTGATGGAGGGTAGGAATTCCTGGGAGTAGTGGTACCAGTCGGCCCATCACAATGGAGCATGACCGTGGCGTGCCTCTTCCCTTCGTGACTCGTCGAGCAGGTAGCAGTCATTCAAGCCCTGCATTGTAGGTAACTCTTCTGCCACAACTACTGCCGCTTGTCCTGCTCACTGGCCCATCTCCAGGGGCTACAATCACCTATGGTGATGCCTTCCAGGGGAGCTCTCAGTAACCCTGTGCAATGGACAAGTCGTATAGCGAATGCCTCGCGAACCACGTCACTAGCTATAACATCTACGAATGCGGTGGATCCAAGCAGATATAGGTCTGGAACTCTGCCCTCCACCTGTAAAGTCTCCGACATCATCTGGGTGGCCACCGATCCCACCGGCTCGTTTCTTTCCGCGGTCTTTAACCTGTTTTCACCGCTAGGAGTCCGCAGGGCTAGAGATTTACCGGTCGTCTAGTCAACCTCGAGATTTGTAGCCTTGAACCAAGGCAAGCCTAGAACCAGGTCATATGTCATATGTATGACCAGCACCTCCGATTTGTCCACAGGAGCAAAGTGCTAAAATACTGAACAGAGATGCTCATCTTTCGACACTCCTTTGCAGACATGATAACTCGCCCATTGAGGTCCTGGGTGCAGATAGATGCCTGTTCGTGTGATAGTCTGAGTCACCTTAGCAGTCTTGGAGCCATAAAGATGCTTGTCACTCCGCAGTCAATAATAGCCTGAATGCACTGCATCATGATGTGCCGATCTCGTATAAGGACTTCGTGAACGATGTGAGATGAATCCGGCTTCTCTGTATCACATAAGTATTGACTTGAAAAGAGAGCCCTGAGGGGTTCGAGGATAACTCTCAATTTGAGAGCGATTTGGTGAGGCTGGATCTCATCTATCATTGCCAACCACGACCTCATTTCCAATCTCTCTAGCTCTAACTCCTCGTCATACTGCCTCTCCCACCGGGCTCGATATCGCGAGAGGTATGTGAGTTTGTTGACTGTTGAGTGTCGAACGATATTTGGAGCTTCACTTGATGATATCCGTTTCTGTTTCTGTTTCTGTTTCCATTTCCACTGTACTTTAGAGTTCTCTCAGGTAGATTTGCCCATTTGTACTTTGGGCAGTGGTGCTCCTTATGCTATTTGCTGCCATATCATGTACACTGTCCATTTCCCCTTCTGCTGTCGTAGGCCTCCCTCAAGATCCACGGAGCTGGGGTCAATTTGGTACCAGTACCCCCGGACATATCGTTGGTCAATCCCTCGGTTGTCAGTTCTGAGATGGATGGCTGCTAGCATCGCTTCCCACCTTTTGCAGACGATTATGGCTGCATTTGCTGTTGCTGCTGCTGCTGGCCACCTGACGTCTTATCGGTGTATTTTCCCTCCGAAGCTGCAGCCTTGTCAAAAATATCTTCAATTGTCTCAAACCTTCCACAAGAAGGGGTCATCGGCCCGACCTTGTTTTTGAGTGTGTATCGGAGACCTGTCCAGGCCATGTCATAGAGCATCTGCTCGATCTTTTGTATAGTCCATCCGGTCTCTCTCAAATTAGCTTTCACACGGTTCGCATAGACTCTAACCGGCTTATTAGGCAATTGGATGTGTTCATCTATCGCCTTCATCACCGCTGTCCTGTAGTGATCCTTGTCTCTGTATATGCAGGTGATCTCTTGTGTGAAATGGTTGAGTTCCTCCAAACAGGGCTCAGAATATACACGTAGGTCGCTGGCCCATTTGGAAGGATCCGTCATTGGCATCTGATGCTGCTTCAGATCCGAGTGGTTGCTCCAGCAGTCGAGGAGCGAGATCGCATATTTGACTTGATTACGTGTACCATATGGAAACAAGTATTTGTGTGAGTTGACATTGGAGCGTAAGGTATCGATAAACTTGTCTAACTCCTTGGCTCCATGGCAGTATCACACAGGGTCAACCATGGCAAAGATTGCTGATTTCGCACATATCATAGCTTCACGTTCATCGCATTCGGCGGCCCATTTCCCACTTTCGAAAGCCAATTGTTGTCGCTCAGCCTTGAACCATACGGCCGGCTGTTCAAACATCACCTTTGACATCTTGTTTTGGGCCAATATATTACTAAGGTCCTCATCTGTGACCATGGATCTGAAACTGTCATTCACATCATCGCTGTCACCTTTGTCTCCATTGTCAACTTTGTCATCGTCTTCCCATTGTCAATCGTGACCTCTGATAAGGCTGTCAGAGCCGATATGGATCTGGTGATTGGATGTGTTTGGTTGTCGGTCGCAGAGGTTTCATGCTGCAAGATATCCTCGCTGTCGCATGTGTCAGTGATGGGTAATTGAGTTCAAGATGACTTCTTTTGGGGGTATTGTAGCTACAATTGTATGAAATCGACAAATCGTCTTTTTGTGTATGTGTTGCGATGTGTCAAGAAAGGAAACAAATCACGAAACCCCATGAGTGAAACGTATCTAGTAGCTGAAGAGTAATCATAGTTTAAGAACATACGTCCTCGTATGGATGGATACGTGTAGATACAGTCTCAAACGGGAGTAAGTAATAAGAATATCAATTGTAACGTAATGTAGGTAAGATAATCGCTAGCGTGTCAAAAGCACTTCGCGAGGTGATTATATATGAAGAATGCTTATCCGGCCTCAGATGCCAAGTGCACGTACCAGGCCAAGTATACTTATGAGGCCAAGTATACCTGCGAGCAAAGTGTACTTATGAGGCCAAGTATACTTACGAGGCCAAGTACACTTTCGAGACCAAGTGTACCTGGCACCGCAAACACAATATATGAGAAGGCTACCATATTGGAACTCCAGAACTGAGAGTGCAGATGTACCTACTTACATGATAACTATGACCTTGTACAAGGGTTGCTTACGAATGTGATATATTAGTGAATGATACCCTCAGCAATTGGCCTTTATATCCGAGAGTACTATACGAAGCCATGATAGCTAGATTTCAGGGTGTGCCCCCTAAAGGTAGGCTTAGAAGGACATGGCATATGCAAACTCACTACTTTCGTGCATTTGGAAGTCGAAGGCATGGAGAATTGCTACCTTGATGCACCTGCAGAGGAAGCATAATTGATTGCTTGTAAGTATGATCTTAGGACATACCTATGAGTTAGATACCGCAACTCGAATGAGATAATGAATATATGTCCATATAGGACTGCAATCGAGAGCTGAACGAGGCTGATACAATTCAATGACCATTGGATCAGAAACCAAATAGCAATGGAAAGTCGGATCTGGATAGCTGAGTAAGAGTCAATCTAGTGTAAATTGATGAGATACAAACGATCGATTCTGAGTATGGAGGCTATCACCAATGAGGTTTACCGTGTGCTTGGATATACGAAATCACAGAGACATAGAATTCATAAGAATTCGAGGGCTCTCAAGAGCAGCAGCTATGATCAAGTTCAGTACATCTTGCAGTTATGCTAGTTGACTGCTGTAGAGATGCGATATCAACTACGATGGCCTTACCTCTCAGATGATATTCATGAATAGGTTCAACAAAAGCTGTCGTACACAAACGAACGATTGATTAGTCAATATTCGAGAATACATCCGGCATATCGCATGTCAACAACGATATATCAATGCCAAATGATGCCTGCAAGTCGGCCAATAGCACCACCAATTTAAACGTCATCCAGCCCGCACTTCAGGGATCAATTGCTTGGATTTGCAGAAAACTGGAAGTCCACTTGGATATTCAGAACAATGGACTTGCAAGCCTGCGAAAAGTGTGGGCTTGGATACTCGCTGCTGGAACGACCTCGATTCGGAGGTAGATTTGGAGTATTCAGGGTTAATTGGATATTTCCTTCTCTTCTCTTCTCTTTGCTTTTTATTGATCTTGGCCCGGTATAAATCACATTGGTACTGTTAGGGGTTTCCCTAGCAGGTGCACGAGGTACGGAGGATATCCATGGCAATCTGCGTTCGGCCACCTGTCACTATGGATGGTCGATGTTACACCCGCAGCTATCCTATCCTCTGAGCGACGAAGCTACACATATCCAATATCGAGCCCGGACAGAGCGGAATGATTATCCCGCGCGAGGGCAGTGCACCTTCTCGATCGAACAGCGATAGTCACGACACTTAGCTGGCGGATTCATCAGACCCGAACACTTAGGATGGTATGCTACTATACGCCTATGCCTCCGATAGTTAGGGACGTCATGAGTTGATGAAGCACGATCACGCCATTGCGGGGACTTATGGGTCAGCCGTGCATGATCGTTTCGACCAGAATTACTTTACTTTATCAGCAATATGGGACAGCCGGCTATAGCGGGGCACGCCTCCACACTCTCCGGCAGGCACACGTCAGAGCTCGAGAAGCGGGACTTCACTATGGGGATAACTATACAGTCTAGGGACTCCATATGTTAACTGCGCCCCGGTAGTTCAATCTACCTATTGAGAGCTTATGTGTGGGTCGTCATTTCCGAGTAACGGCAGTTCTTGGTTGAGCTGGTCCGACATAAGCTGCAGCCCTGAAATGGGAGTAAAAGCCAGCGAGATGGAAGTACGATACGTGGCATAGCAGCGGCTGGTTGCCAACGCAAGTCTATGAGGGTAAACATATCCCTGCAACCCACTATCCGATTTAGCATTGAGTCGAGAAATCTAAGCGGAAGTGATGGTTCGATGAACGCGTCAGCGGTCGTTGCCGAAAACCGGTTTCCGCAGAAGAAGAATACAGACCAGAAGAAAAGCAAACGGGCTGAGAGGCTACGTGGCAAAACCTGGCGGCATGAGGATAACCTATATGGATGCCTCGCACTTTAGAAAGTGCCGAACGTCAAACGGAAAAGTAGCGCAACCTACCGAGATCGAGTAATCAGCCTAACGATCGGAGGCCATAGCTATCTTAGTACAAACTCCGAAGTCATAGAGAGTATACGAGTAACTCGCTCTATAAAAGAACTGCCTTTGCACCCGCAAAGTAAAACATCAAGCTCTAGCAGCAATCCACAGTCAGAACACACCAGCGGACAAGACACTAAAATATTATTGTTGTTTTCTACTTCAAGAATATTTATTTATAATATACCTTATAAACTCTCGAGACCTTGACTCTATTGTTCTTTACGCTCACGCCCTCTACAAACGAGCAATTACTCCAGCCGATTTCTGGTTTGCGAGTATCTTTATTCAAACGTACGACATTGAGTACGAATATTTTCCCTGATTTTACACCTGTGAACTCCCCTCTGAATATTATAATCTACCAATCGAGGACTACGAGGTTCAATCCGACTACGACGATTCTGAAGACTATCTTCAGGATACCTATGACTTCTAAGGAAGTAGGCGGCCATACTTTATCCATAAGTATCCCCGTAACAGGTACGGGTTTTACTATCGCCACTGGAGGTAGAGTTTCCCCATGTATCAGATCCACCGTGAGGCTGCCGTGATAGTACTGATCGGTTGTGGGACTTATGCAGACGTACGAAGATTTACGCACCTAATCTTATCTTTGTTTTTGTATATATATGTTGTAGTCCAGGAGGTCTGCAGATAAAGAGGGGGATGATGTAATGGTGGTGCCAGGTGTGCTTGGTCTCGTAAATATACTTGGACTCATAAGTATACTTGGCTGCCGAGGCCAGATAAGCGCCCTTCATATATTGTCATCTCACAAAGTACTTTTGACATGCTGGAGATTATCTTACCTACATACTACTTACTATATTACTTATTTCCGTTTGCAACTGTATCTCCACGTATCTATCTATACGAGGATGTACATCCTTACAGGTACTATATTCTCTGTTATCTGAATACCTCATCCTGCTGCTACTGTAGCTCTTGTATAGCTTGTTGCTATTCTTTCTGTATGGGCTTGAATCTCTTCTTTTTAGTCTGTACTAGTTTCAGCTCTTTATTCTGGTTTCTCTTTAGCTTGATAAGAACCTTTGGCACAAATACAGATAACTTTATATGGAATTTTTCCCTATATCTTATATACCATTGAACTCTATACACTACCTTCAGGGCTTCACAAATTGAAAATGTAATACAACTATAGATAAATATAGCAATCTGTTTGTCAGACAATATTAGCTCATTGTTACATAGATTATGTTTATCATACAGCTCCCAATTCAACTAGAAGATTAACCAGCAGAATGTGACAAGGTTAGCCTGAACTTTACTCAAGTTATGTTGATTGATTGTTGGATAGTTGGATTGATCAGGTTAAGAGGCTTCAGTAACTGTTATATATTTCTGACCAGTCTTATTGTTGGTGATATTGTCACTACTGTGTATGTAACGACAAGGATATATAGATATTGCCATATCAAATGCAATGAATAGTAGATCTGAATATATTCGGATATTTATTTTGCAATAACACCCAATCACTATTGGAATATTTATTAAAAGATTGATTCAGGAGTACTGGGCTTTTAAGATTTTAGCAGCTATATATAGCTTGCATATCTGTATTTGCATATCTTCCATATTAGTTAGTATTATTGTCTACCACATCAATATCTTGGAAGCTAATGAATTGCTGTTAGCTCTTCAATGTTGCTCTACTGAAGAAATTAGCTTGCTTCCACATACAATACAAAATGTCCTTGTTTGAATGTATCTTTACCAGCATTGGTAAAACTTTGGACAATAGTATTAGTACTTGAAATCATCACAATTTCTTAAACAATAACTCTTATACTAACAATCATATCAAGTCTACCAATCTGAGAGGATTCAAGAATTCTAGTTCTTCTAATCATTATATAATTGTAGGTTAATAATTTTGTCATTTTGTTTATGATAGAATAGAATATGGCAATAAGGATTTCAGCAGTAATTGAATGTTGTATTAGACAACCTAAGATCTGATCATCAAATAATTGTATAGTTTTGTACTTTGCAGTAAATATGTATAGAGGGCTGAGGCTATGAACTTTGATTATGATTTGGAATTGGTGTGTACAATGTGTTGGTATGTACAATGTATTGCAAAAACTGAGTAAAGAAATTTTTTTCTGAGATCAAAACGTCAGTATAGATCTCACTGTATTTGATAAGTATATCATTAATTCATTGAAGAAAAAAGGAAACGGTGTATAATATATAGAATTAAATCTATAGTAGAAATATCATTGAGTATTTAGACAGATTTAGATTGATTAGAAATCTCTTATATAGGAATACTTTGGTTGGTATCAAATTCAAGAAGATTATATAGTCTATCTATCTTTTCTTTGTATGACCTATCTATCTTGACCAGTATAGAAATTCATAGCTTGCTCAAATATTAATATATAGCTGATATTGTTACACCTCACAAGCTGTATATCACCAAAGGCCATCGGAGCGGGGTCACCTACGATCACTCGACGATAGCCGTATCGGGATAGTACAAGCGCCATCCTTGGACATCATCGAAACTACACAGAATATCACTCGCACCCAATGAAATCAGATGAGTTGTCATGCAGTCAACCACACCACTGATAAGAAGTTTGAAGTGGTTATTGGGACGATGCCCTGCCAGCTCATACCATCGATTGTGCAAAGACAGCTGAGAGGCTATAGATACTAAAGCACCTGTGTTTGCAATATAGCAAACAAAGCCTCTATGTCCCACACGATCGAAAGGATACCATTCGTCTGGAAGCAAAGAGATCGAAAGAGTTTGATAGGTCCGAACCACATAAGTCCGAAGGACTGATGTTAGTAGGGGTTCTATTCGTCTGAGTTAGAGATCTGAGCGGAAAGAAGCGGAAGGTCCGAAAGAGCGCTGGAGAACAGGAAGGCCATTGGAGCGAAGTAAAGGTTAGGTATAGGAGTTCATGAGAAAAGCGTAAGATAGAAGTAATTGTTAGAATGAGAGGATAGAGGTATAAAGACCTCTAGAATCTTCGAGGGTAGAAGGGCAAGCTTCTTGACGAGGAGAACAAGCCTTAACAATATACGCATTGGAAAGCCAAACATCTTTGTCTTGAATCTTATCTATTAGTGACTTTCACATTCTGAGCGAACCTTCATAACTTCCATTGCAAGTATGTCCTGAAAGCAGTAAGGATACTTCTTGTACTGGTAAAACTGGAGTGACGCTCCCAGTGTTACATTATATTGTTAGCAAAGAAACACTTCTGTTGAAGCTATCTTTCTACCCTCCAAGCGGTCAAAGGTTCTTGATGCTTATGCGCTTTTATATTCCAGATATTGGCTGCCACATCTTGCAGGGAGAGTGCTGGTATCACGAACCAGACTTTGATCTTATTACCAACTGGGAAAAGACCTCTCTCCCTAAGGGAAGCTATCACTGTGACCTGGTGCGAGAAGAAGACTACATCCAGTTAGCATTGGCAGTTACGATTCATTGATCGAAAACCGAAGCATTATACCGCGCACACCTCTGAAAGCAGCAATCCCTCGCATACCTTAAGATAGTCATCTTGCTGGCCATGATTGGAACCATTGTCCTCCCAGATCTGTCAATATCCCATTCACCAAACTACGAGCCTTCGTTACAGTTACAACAGGAGGCTGGTGCTAGGTTCCTTGTTGATTGGGATCTCGATTTATCCCCCTACTTCGGAACTTGGAACTTTTATAACAGAATCTTTCAAGGACAAGTCTGGGTCATACTCTGAACAATGACAGACGCTGGGTCTGATACCATGATGGGAGAGGCAGTGATGTTGGTACGAAGGGAAAGTGCGTTGGTAGTGGCAGGTGATAAGGGGAAGGAAGTAGTTCGTTATGAACCTATTGTGCGGAATGATATCCCTGAGTGGGTGGTCTCTTTGATAAACAGCATCGAATCAGAATTAAATCGAATGGATGCATTGATTACCCAGACTCAAGGAAGCAACATCAAGATCAGAGAGGCACTACCTGAGTTGGTCAGAGCATACGAAGCCCTAGTGTTTAGGCAAAACGAAATCTATGATGCTGTGGCTTCTGGAGTCGATAATCTACAAAGGGCACAACTGGAACATTACTCAGACATCGTTGCCCAGTCCCAGGTATTTGCGGCCAATGTCAGCGCTGCAATTGACATTGCGAAGGCACAGTCTTCCGAAGCTTATGAGGAACTACGTCTGGCCCTTGGGAAGCAGATACAAGCCTCATCAGTAGCGTGGACCTCTATCTCTGGCATATTGGAAAAGAGGGAAAGGGCCCAGGAGAGACTCGCCCTTCAAGTACATACACAGTCAGAAGAACTCACCAGTGTAAAGTGGAAGGCCAACGAAGAGGCCAAGAGGGTTACAGAACTCAAGAAGAAGGCTGACGCTGAGAAAAAGCAGAGAGAAAGCGATATAAGGAAGACTAGAAGGGACATGGAGAAAGAATTTCGGGAGTTTACAAGGACCCTTATGACCAGGCTATCGGACGAATCCACCAAGAAATCCATCAAGTCCCTAACAAGATCGGTCCTTGGACATCAAGAAGGAGATATCAAACCTAGTGACGAGAGGCTTCACCTTCATTACTGTATAGGTACCAAAGGAGAAGGTTATTGAGTTTAAGAAGCTATTACTCCAGACCCTGAGACAGCCCCATCACCACAAGAAGGTTCTGGTTCGGAATCCGGCCTCTCTGGCTCTGAAGATGAAGAAGGAGGCGGAGATGGTGGTGGCGGTGGAGGTGGAGGAAGTGGAGGAGGAGGAGGCAGAAGTGGAGGAGGAGGAGGCGGAAGTGGAGGAGGAGGAGGTGGAGGTGGAGGAGG